>JARFIW010001088.1:3175000-3357500 GCA_036346225.1 Platerodrilus igneus | reverse complement strand
ACTTGTTTTTAATTATATATTTAGTGTTGGAAAGCACGGGTGTTTCACTTAAGGGATGAGTTTGTATTTTCGCTGATTGCGTAATTATTTAGAACTTGTTTTAATTAAAAAACGCTGGTTTCCCTATCTACTAGATAATACTATACTAATCCTATCGTACTACTAAAATATTATACAGGGTGTAGAAAATTAAGTATTACAAAATTTAGGATTTTCTCCCACCAGGTTTTGCATATGCAAGGTACTAGAACATGTTTTTATTACACAAAATTATTTTATAAAGATTATGGCTTTATCAAGATTGATATGGTTCTTGCGCTAAATAAAGCGAATATTTATTAATCACGGGAAATGTATTTTTATGATAATTAATTAATGAAAATAAATGCCTTTGTATTTACAATACGCTTGAAATACTCTCAAAATATTATCCGTAACTCTTTGAAAAGTGGCGGGTGCATTCTTTAAGTCAAACGGCATGCGTTTGTATTCATAGTGTCCTCTGAAAGCTGTTTTGGTTGTGTTTTTCTCGTTCATTTCCACTTGGTGGTATCCTGAGGCGAGCTTTAATGTAAAAAAATATTGATATTTTCGTAGTTTGGTTAATATTTCCGTAATATTCGGTAGTGGGTATTTATTGTCTATAGTCTTCTCGTTGAGTGTTCTGTAATAGATAACCATTATGTATTTGCATTTGTTTGAGGCATCTAGTTTCTTCGGTACAATTAATACGGGCTGCTCCATGGTGAATTCGAATGTTAAATGATGTTTTGTTTTAATAGTTCTGCTACTTGTCTATCTGCTTCTTCTCGACTTGCTTCAGGTAGTCTGTATGCTTTGGTGAAAATCGGTTTATCATCTGGTAGTTCAGTGTAATGTTTGACTGTGTTGGTGATAGTTAAAGGTATTCCTTCACAATGGAATATATCTCGGTATTCGAAATATAATTCTTTAATTGCTTTCTCTTTTTCGGTGTTAATATTGTCATTAAAACGAATGTTAATTAAATTTTCCTTTAACATTTTATCTTGTTCTGTGGGGGTTGGGATTACTTTCAAATTCATCGTAGATTTCCATTTCGCTAAAATTCACTTCTTCTACTTCTATTGGTTTTGTTAATGATATTTCTATGGGGTAATCGTTTGAGTTCAAAATTGTCGTAGTGGCGTAATTGTCTTTAATTTGTACTAACGCGGTGGGTGTTTCTACTCCTTGTTGGAATGTCATGTGATTTATAATTCCTATGTCGTTTTTTGAGTTTACTAAGATTCTTATTTGCTTTTGTGTCCTGGGTTCGATTGTGCATTTTTGATCGGTTTAAATTGTACTGTTTTGAAATTTAATTGGAATCTATTTGTGATTCGTTCTTAATAATCGGTTTTTTTATATCAATATTTGCTTCTAATTTTTTTAGAAGATTAATCCGTCGTATTAGTCGTTAAATTCGAAGATGCAAAATTAATGTTTCATTTTTACTTTAAATGTTTTTGGTAAAGGTATGTTTGCAATAAATTCGTGTAGGGTCGTTTGATGGGCTGTTTTGATTTTAAAAGGTTCTCTTTCTACAAAATCTAAGTCATATTTCTGCACGGTTTCGGGGCTAATTAAAGTTTTTGAAGATCCTATATCGATTAGTAATTTAATTTCTGCATGAGGTATTTCTATATAGGGTAAAATGTGTTGATTAATGTTGTTTAAATTTCTCCCTGTATGTTTGTTGAGGTTTGTTAATTCTTTTTAATTTTTCTTGGGAATAAAACCACTTGTATTTGTTAAAATATAAATGGTTTTATTCCCAAGAAAGATTAAAAAGAATTGTTTAAGTTTATTACGTCTGATCGTATTTGAATCTGTCCAACTGAAAATTTGAGCACGCATTTTCTTCATCGTTCTCTTCGTAATTTTCGTAAGGGTTATTGCATTCGTAATATTCTGAATGATTTATTTCATCGTACTTGGATTCGCATAATTATCTGTGTTTTGATTGTTAAAATCTTCTACTTCTTGGTGAAATAGTTCCTCGGAAGTGAAGTTTCGTATTTATGTATGATAGGGTCTGATTTGCGATATTTTTGTGTTTTGTCTAGTGTTACCAGACGGTTGGTTTGTAATAATTATTGGGATTGTTGTTATTACTCGTCATGGGTGCGTTTCTGTTAAAATTTAGGCCAAATGTTTGCCATGTTCGATTCGCCTTCTGATTGAATTTTGGCGTAAATGCACATTTTATAAAATTTGGATTTACTGTTTGCTTTGGAAATTGCCGAAGTTGGTTGTTGAAATTTGCGTTATTAAAGTTTGGATTGTTAATTCTTGGTCGATTCATTGATGCGTTAAATGCTGTAAATTTCGGTTGTGTTGGTATTTGTTTTTCGGCTTGTATCGTTTTAATTGGTGAGTAATTTTTATATGCGTTAGGATTGTAAATTCTATTTCTGTAGTACATCACATTTTCTTCTTCTACAATCAAGTTGATTGCTTCTTCTAAATTTTAGGGGTGTTGAAATCTTATTTTATCTGATAATCGTTTGGATAACGCGTTTATGTAGGTATCTAACGCCATTTCGTCGTATATTTTCGTTTTTATTTAACGTATGTTTTGGTCGGGTTCCTCAAGTTTTAATTTGGTTCGGATTAAGCTTCGTACGTCCTGACATCGCATGGTGATTGATTAGTTTTCATCCGTGGGTATATTAAGTCTCCATGCAGGCATTTTATATTACGTTGGTCTCCGAAATACGCTATCAATATTCGTTTGTAGTCGTCCTATTCCGTGAGGTCGTCCCTACTAGCTATCAATGTCAATGCTCTGCCCGTCAGCTTACTAGAATTAAGCGTAAAAGCCAGACGTTGCAGTCAACGTCGCCCTGTTTATAAAAAGATTTTTAAAATGTTTTACAAGCAGTAATGAAGATACCTAATAGCGCTTGATTACCGTCATACATTGGTATTGAATCTAAATATAGTCTCAGGTTGTAAGTATTCGTTTTTTATAAATTTAATTTTCAGTTACTTCAGTTGACTTTGTATTAAAGCTATTTAAAGAATCACCTATTGCTACGTATATTGTATGTAATTATAAACTTCTGCTATAATTACATCGGTTTTAGACTTTTGCTGAATAATTGTTTCATAAAATTGTTGTACATAAATGTGTGTAATTATAAACCTTTATAATATCATCACGTTTTAGATTTTTGAATAAATTATTTTAATAATAACTACTACAATAAATTGTACAAAGAACTGTGTGTAATTATGCACCTTTGCTCTAATAAAGCTCAGACTTTTGCTGAGTAAATTATTCGAGTAATAAATTGCAATAATAAATGTATTAATAACTTGTACAAAAAATGCGTATACAAAATTCTCTTGTTTCTAATCTTACTTGCTAATATCAATATGCAATTAAAAATGGTTCGGAAAATGAACTTATGGTACCCACAGAAATTTGATTGCCAGTTCCATTAATCTTCTTTCTTTATTGGGCTTAGTCGATTTTGTACTTCGCCCAATTGTTTGGTTTTTGTTCCAGTAAAGAATTGAAATTCACGACCGCCAGTTATTTGATTTTGGATTTGCTAGTGCCCTTCTGGAATCCTACCGACAGTGCCAGATAGGTTTTGGGCGTTTGGGAGCTTTTTTTAGAAAGTTTTGTCGTTAAAAACTTTTCTATCAATTTTATTTTTAATTGTTTAATTATAAAAAGTAACTTATCAATAATTAAAAATTGTGGCGAGTAGCTTGAACAACCAACAATGCTAAAGTTCGAGACTGACTGACCATCATAGCCTCCTCAGGGTATTTATGTAATCCCTGCTCTCACATCATCTTGTGGAAAATGCAAATCTCATATCTGCTACTTTTTGGTAATATACAATGTATTACTTTCTAGTAATCTTAATTATAACAATTGCTTTTTTATAGTTCATTGTGACCTGCACCTGCAGTATCATGTTGCGTCTAGAATACAAAGTAGTTGCTTCCGTTTTCACGTCTGATTATGAACTTTCATTAACCTTTCATAATGTGTTCTTCAATTATACAATGTAACATTCTATTTCTTAAGACTTAATAATTATATTTTACTTTGTATACATATTAATTGGGGGATATGTAAGTAGCGTAGTCTTGAAAAAACAATTATTCATCAGCATTAGGTTTTCAGTTCTGGAACTGGTTAGACGCATTTATAATTATTATTAGCAATGACAAATTGAACAAAATACTCAAAATATATACAAAGGAGCAGGATTCACAAATATGAAAATCAAAATGTGTACAGTATCAACTCGATGGTAAGTTAATAATTTGTAAAGAAGCACTACACCGCAGCTAGAGCGATTATTTAAATTAATTATTTAGTCTTATTTTTTTGCTTTAGTCTTAGTAGCAGTTGTGAAATAAAGAAGTTTGTAAAAGTTATAAAACATCCATCAGCCTTTTTTAGTAAGAAAAATATAAAAAAAATATTCATTTGGTAACATCAATTTTTAAATTATACTGGAGTAACGTCACCTCTGCTGAGGCATTACTATCATTTTACAACTATAACTTCAATTAGGTCTTTAGTATTTTCAGTGATATTTGGGGTATATGCACAAGCCGCTGAGATTTTAAAACACTTATAAATAACAACGCTGTGACATGTTGGGTCGTATCAATCTTTGTTAACTGTGTCGTCTGTAAGTGGTAACTAGCAACAATGTAGATATCTTTATTCTGGCTACAAATTACTTAGGTTAAGGTATACATCGAGTTTACGGTACCCGCATAACTTTATGACTAGGAATATCAAATATGTACTATATTATTAAAGTGCATAAAACAGCAAAGGATAACATGAGCCTTGTACTAATTTATGCTTCTTTTAGTAGTACACAAATGAATTAGAAATAATTGCGCAACGCACTTAGATTTCATTGTACGTACCCATATTAACATGATTACTATTTATTATTTATCAAGAAAATGTTTTAAACTTGAATAAAAAATAAAACTATTTAATTCGTTGAGCTTGAACAGGTTTGATTGTACATACAAGAAAATAATTTAAATACCATTTTATTTAAGTAACATTTGATTAGATTTTCTTTGAGAAAACTGGTTACGTTCATTCATTCTTGCTAACAGCAATTACTTTTATAATGCAAGTCTTGTTAAATAAAACTGTAGAAGATGTCACATATGTTATAGTGCACAATTAGCAAACTTTCTACAACGTGTAAAAGACAAAACGCCCACATCGAGTGTGACCACTTCAGAGATATATCTCAAATCTGTTTTAATCTAGTAAAGGCATTCAGGATTTTCGTTACAATATTAGAAAGTGAATTAACTCTGTTAATAGCAGTAGCGCAGAAAAATTTTTAACTGCGTATTAAAATATGTAAGGCTTGAGTTATAGCTAAATCCAAGGATTTTCAATTTATATGTGATAAACATGAAACTGTGGCATAAAATTAATAGTTCAGGATATCTGACGTAAGAAACTATCATTACGCATGATTGATTGATTGTATACACCTTTAGGTTGCATTAGAATGAAGTAATTGAAATAGATTTATTAAGATTTCTCGGGTATTAAAGTTGTAATTGCTTGGAATGTTATGCTAATATTTCTCTTTTTACTCCAATAGGGAGTGAAGTTCATTTAATCAAATGCTGCGTAGCCACGCTCCAAATTGTTTACTTATTGTCGTCCAATTCGATAACTTAAGAACTCATCACAGTAACGACCATCTTAAAATTTCTAAAGATCTAAATTTCTTTCCTATTAGGCACCCAAAGAGGGCAGCAACTTTTTCGGTACTTAGACTGGCAGAGACCATAGGGGTCGGTATGACATTCTAAGACACACTACTGCGATGTGGAAGGCAACGGGAAACCACCACATTATCTCCCAAGTACACAGCGTACTCAAATTGTTACTAATGATGATGGCATCCTTTGGAATAAAAAACTCCGGAGGTAAAATAGTCCCCCATTCGAATCTCCGAGAGAGGGCTACTTCGGGGGATGTGATCCGAAAGTATAGAAAAAGATCCGTGAACATTCTGCGAGTTGGAGCGTGGAATGTCAGGAGTATGAAACAAGTAGGTAAGCTAGAGGGTAGCACTAGACATAGTAGGAATCAGCGAAGTCCGCTGGCCAGGGGCGGGGGATTTTTGAAGTGGAGACTTCAGGGTACTTTATACAGGATCAGAAGAAAAAAATTTGGGTGTGGGGATAGTTATGCGAAAAAAGATAGGACGACGCGTAGAAAACTACTTACAAAAGAACGAAAGAGTACTCATGGTTAGATTTGAATCCAAACCTGTAAATACAGTAATAATACAAGTATACATGCCTACCTCTAGCTACAGTGAGGAAGAGGTAGAAGCAATCTACAAAGATATCGAAGACATACTAAGATACGTAGAAGGACATGAAAATTTAATAATTACGGGGGATTTTAATGCAGTGGTTGGTGAGGGTATGGTACGAGAATGACAGGGGAAATAGGCTGGTAGAATTTTGCGACAAGAACAACTTAACCATCACAAATACATTATTTCAACATCATGTTAGAAGACGATACACGTGGAAGATGCCATGAGAGATAGGAAGATATCAAATGGATTACATTATTGTTAGACAAAGGTTTAGAAATCAAGTAAAAGACTGTAGAAGCTACCCAGAAGCAGATATAGACACTGACCACAACATCGTAATTATGAATGCCGCACTTAAATTTAAGCATGTGAAAAAAAGAAACGGAAAAAGGCACTTGGACTTTGAGAAGCTAAAAGATAAAGATATCCACGAAAGATTTGAAAAAAAGTCACATGAATTCCTGAAAGATATCGGGAAAATTTCTTATACTAACGAAGTAGAAACAGAATGGAATAACATTAAATCCAGCTTAAACATGGCGGCCAGAGATATTCTGGGGTTTACACAAAAAGAAAACAAGAAACCATGGATAACAAAGGATATTCTGAATTTAGTAGAAGAAAGACGAAATACAAAAATAGATCCAATGAAACAGGAAAACAGAGATACGAAACCATAAAATGGGAAATTATTCGAAAATGCAGAAAAGCTAAAGAACAATGGATTGATAAAAAGTGCAAATAGGTACAAACTAAGATGGAAATAGGAAAGACAGACGAAGCATACAAATTAATTAGAATGAATTTTAAGGATATAAAACCATATAGCAAAAATATAAGGGATGCGAAAGAAAACTTCATTATAGAAAATATAGAGAAAGTAGCTAGATGGCAGGAATGAGACATTTAAAATGATGACCTGGGATATCCTATACTTAGAGATGAGTTTGAATTAGCATTAACGAGCCTGAAAAATGGTAAGGCGCCGGGTACAGATAAGGTGCAAGCAGAAACTCTAAAAGCCGCTAGACAAGCAGTAACAGAACGTCTCTTCCGACTTGTAAGCTATATGTATGAGACAGGCGCGATATCCAAAGTTTTCAAACGTAACATCATAGTAACTATACCAAAAAAAAGAGTAGCGGACAGATGTGAAAATTTTCGAACAATAACACGGGAGACTATTTTAGCTCTGAGGATTTGACAATGTGAAATGGAAGAAATGTTCGACATACTCAAAAAGATTGGAATGAGTTTTAAGGATAGACGGATAGTACATTGCTTATACAAAGAGTAAACAGCGGTAATAGAAATAGAGCAAGAAAGTAGAGAAGTAAATATTAGGAAAGCGGTGAGACAGGGATGTGCCTTATCCCCATTAATTTTTAACGTGTATATAGAAGAGGAAATGAATACTGTCTAACGCAGAAAGACATTTGGAATTAATATGCAGGGACAAAAGATTGATATGCTTAGAATTGCAGATGATATAGCGGTATTAGCATGAAATGGAAACAGTTCTTACGGAGAGGTATGGTATGAATATTAACAAAAATAAAACTAAAGTTCTAGTATACAAAAGAGGGGAAAATAAATCAAATACAAGAATACAAATAGGTAACGGGAACCTATAAGAGGTTAAAGATTTCTGCTACCTAGGAAGTCAAATAACGCAAGATGGGAAAAGCACAAAAGATATAAAACAAAGATTAGCACAAGGTTGTGCTACATTTAACAAGAAACAGCAACTACTGTGCTCAAAGACCACAAACATAGAAACAAGGAAAGTATTGCTTAAAACATATGTGTGAAACACAGCACTGAATGGCTGTGAAGTCTGGACAGTAGGAGAAGCGGACCAGAAAAAGGTAGAAGCCTTTAAAATGTGGTGCTACAGACGTATGATGAAGATATCGTGGACAGACAAAATTAAGAACAAAGAGGTACTAGAAATGGTAGTGGAAGAAAAATATGTGGAAAACAATAAAAAATAGGAGAGATAGGATACACATACTAAGGCATGAGGGAATAGTGCGGAGTATATTAGAAACAGAGATATGAAAAAAGGGAAGTAGAGGTAGACCTAGGTTAGACTACTGCACACAGGTAGTAGATGTAGGCTGTAAGAATTTCAGGGAAATGTGTAGGCTTGCTCGGAATAGAAATCAATGGAGGTATGCTTCCAGCCAGTCGCACGATGGAAAACTAATGACAATAATAATTACTGTACTTAAACGTGGTGATTATTATAAACAACTACAGATATTGGTTTTGCAATACTCTCAACTAATGTTAATTGTGCGAAAGGATTTACTGGAAAACTATTAACACGGAAAATGTGTAAGTGTTGGGGGATCCTTGGCAGCAACAAGCTGCTTGAACCTCTTCACATACCACTGAATCTCGGTGAAATAGGGCATAAAATTAGAAAACAATTGAAGGGAATCGTGTGGTATATAGGCTGTTGGGAGAATTGCAGGGAACCGTGTAGGCTAACTCAGAACATAAATAAGCTGAGATACAAATCCAACCAATCTCAAGACGTACAACCCAATGACGAAAAAATAAGTGCTCTTAAATCTGATGATTATTATAAACAACTACAGGTGTTGGTTGTGAAATATTTTCAACTAATGTTGATTGTGCGAAAGGATAAATTGGAAAACTATTAATTCGACAAAGGTTCATGTGCTGGGGGAACTTGGCAGCCAAAGGCTGCTTACCCCCTTTCACGTACGACTAAATATCGGGGAAGTAGGGTATATAACTGTAAAACAATAGAAGGTGACCGAACTGCATCAAACGAGAAAGAACAGCAGCTATGTTCAAAGACAACGAACATAGATACAAGAAGAAAACTTCAAAGCATAGTGTGTAGCACAGCACAATACATCTATGAAATAGGTGCAGTAGGAAAAGCAGACAGAAAGAGAAAAAAACCTTCTGTAATGTTGTACTTCAGATGTATGAGGATGGTAGCATGGACAGACAAAGTTAATAACAAATAGGTTGTTGAAATAATCGAGGATAAAGATATCTGTGGAAAACGAAAAAATAGGAGAAATAGAAAGGCAGGATACGTTCTAAGGCATTTCTGAGGAATAGTACGGGATATATTACAAGCAGAGATAGGAAATGATAGCTACGAGTATACCGAGATCAGACAAATAGTGATAAATGCAGACTGTGCAAATTTCAGGGAAATGTGTAGGTTGGTTCAGACTAGGAAACAATGAGGGTACGCGTCCAACCAGTTCTAGGACTGAAGACTTAATGATGATGATTAGGCACCCAAATTAAAAATGGTTTTAATAAAAGTTACTTAAAAAGTAATTGTCCATGTGGAAAAGTCATTTAAGTTTTTAAACTGCTAAAAAATATTTTTTTGCTGGTAATAGGGCGATTTAAACAAAAGCAGAAACTTTCCCAAATGTATGAATAATTTTTATGAATTTTCATCAAAATTGCACACTACAATTCACTATATTTATCGAATAAACCAAGTATTAGTATTTTCTAGAAAAATGCACCTGCAATGTGCTGCCGTGGAAAAATTCAGAACTTCCATGTCACAAACTACTGTAAAACAGAAATGGTTTGAATAAATGCTATACAAAACAAACCACAACAAACATACAGGAAATGCTATACTATCGAGATCAAACTATCCTTAAAAGAATTTTTGACTATACTAACATATGTACCTGCACTTACTTTCTAGTTGCCGCATTCATGACCCCCAACCATCGGCAGCCGGAAATCGGGTTTCATATCCGCAGCCTACCTATTGGTCTTGCCCACACGGCCATCAGCAGCTGAGTACCGGGGTTGTATGACCAGGCCCTGACTTGATCTGTGTTTGTATTTGTTCTAATCCACCCCCCCCCCGAATTAATTTCTAACTAATTAATTATTACTGCTTAACTAACTAATTAAATGTTTGCTATTTTTGTGTTTGCCCATTCGTTTACAGGTACTTTCCTAATATAATGTCTCATCCAGGGCCCACGACCATCGGCAGCCGGAAATCGGGACCCCCGTTTGAGACCTAAATCTATCCGTACATGGACCCCGGCCATCGGCAGCCGGAAACAGGGACTTCATGTCCAGTGTCTTAGACTAAATAAAATGTGTTCCCCCATTGTGTTGTTTTTGCATATATATGTGTTTTTGCAATTTTATGTTTTTTGTGTGTTTGTGGTTCTTAAATCTATGGTCCTAATCTATTATGTGCCATGTTTAGATTGAAACCTTGTTTCCTTTAGTTCATGCCATGTATTGTTTGATATTGTTTAACCTTGTTTTCCTGGCGTCATGGATTTCCTGGAATCACAGGAATTAGTTTGATGTCCTATGGACGATGTTAGTTTCATATTTGGTATTTTTTCTTAGTCCTCCCTTCTTTCTTGTAGCCTTTGTATGTATTTATTGTGCTCTTGTGTGGATATCTGCTGTGCTAATTGATTGAGTGTGTTGAAATTGCTTTCGTTTTTATTATATTGTATATTGTTTTGCCTTGTAGTTTTGTTCTTGTTTCTCTCGTCGTGTCTTCGTTCCTCGGGCACTCCAGAAGAATGTGACCTGGAGTGCCTAGTACTTGACATTCACATGTTTCTGTGTTCGTTAGTATTCTATTGTATCTATATGTGTGATATGGTCCATGTCCCGTTAAGAATGGGAATGAGGACACGGGCGAAATCGTTGGGGATGCGCATCCGTCAGTCCTGTTTGACGAGCTACCTGACGAATGAGCGGCTTGTGGCGAATAGCCATTGTGTCGGTTGAAAACCACAGGCTGGTGGACCCAGGATTTGGATATCGTATAGTTGGAGAGCAACCAATAGGAAGATCCGGGAAGCTACTCATCCCATCTACCAACCGCAACAACAACAAAACCTGAAACAACAAAGATCAGCGAGACAGCCAGAATCAATTAGATTAACGCTGTAAAAGGAAGTTGTACTTGAGAGGATCAGAACCGACTTAGCTGAGTCGTAATTGCTCGCAAATCTATTTTTAACTACCATTAAGGATATTATTTAACGCCTTAGCAATTATAGAAATGAGTTGTTCTTCATAACCTTGGCTTTATATAAATTTTAGTTGGGCTTCCTATTTAGTGAAATAGGTAATTGGTATTCCCCCAGTTTTGAGGTAAATATTAATGAAAGACTGCATTGCAATAGTGTCTGTCCTATATGTTTTAAAAAAATTTTGAAATAATATACTATATAGTTGATGAAAAACTGATTTCTAATATGGTGTATGATGTATGGTGTATGGTGTATGGTGTATGGTGTATGGTGTATGGTGTATAGTGTATGGTGTATGGTGTATGGTGTATGGTGTATGGCGTATGGTGTATGGTGTATGGTGTATGGTGTATGGTTTATGAGTGTAGTGTAAGACTTGTAAAAAAGAATAAACACAGAATTGTTTAATATTTATGCCCAAGTTCAATTAATGTTTTGGGATAAATTTAAAAGTCACCAGTAATATTTCGCACATATTTAGGCTTGTATAGTAATAAAAAATAATGTGATAAAAATTCTTACGGTTAATTAGAATTTACAAACCATGTTTAGTTACTGAGTATGTATTTCGTTCATCATGGTACAAATTCACAATTCACAAACTCCCATACGCAATTCTGATGGAACAGAATTTGACAAGCTGCATGCAAAAAGTAAATAAATAAAAACAAAATAAGCTTTGGACTACTTAAAAATGCAAGACATACATTTTTATTCTACTAGCGTAATGTTTACTGTGTCCGATCCAGTACAAATTCAAATATGTAATAGCAATGTAAATATATTGAAAATTTGTATTTTATATTTATATCTATTTTTAATTATAAAAAATTCACTGAAATAAAACATACTTGACCGTTGCGGCCACTTGATTTATTATTTCGTCGTTAGAAAATGATAAAGGAAACGAAGGTGTGATAAGAAAATAAATCAACATTTGTAGCTTTTCACAAACTGTAATCAAAACTCACTTAACACATTCATCATCAGTAGGTTTTCAGTCCTGAAACTGGTTAGACGCATACCCTCATTATTTCCTATTCTGAACTAACCTACAGATTTCCCTGAAATTAGCACAGTCTGCAACTATCACTATCTGATCTTGGTCTACCTTTACCTCTTTCTTTCTATCTCTGCGTGTTATATATCCCATACTTGACACTTAACCTAATCATTTTTTATTAGAAATGCATTTAAACCATTATTCTGTTTTTTTCCGTTTATTGGCCAACTAATTAATATAACAGCTTTGTCAGTTGTATATTAGAAATTGTAAAATAACTATGCGATGCAAATGTAGGAATGTTCCCTAATGATTCTTTTTTACATTAGATATCGGAATTTCAAAGACTTTCGCTGGTTGTAAATGTTAGAGAATATGTACAATTAAAATATCTGTGAGGTTTATAACTGGACTAATAAGTTCCATAGCACTGCCGTCTATTATCATGTTCTATTTACTACTTAGGAACTTAGATTTTTTACTTCCCCCTTCCTCTTGGTAAGATACCGCAAGAGCAACCTTAATTACCAAGATAAATTGATAACTTGAAATGTAAGGTTATAGAAGCATATTTGATTACTTGTTGACGGTTTTAATAGGAAGTTTAAATTAAGGTTTCTTCAGCAAAATGCCATTTACTATTTTAAAATGGAAAGGAGGTTGTGGGTGGACTTTGGCTGAGAATGGAGATGCAGATGTTGTAGTAAAATATTTAGGTAAGCAAATAAAGACAGTATGGCAAGTTATTGAATGATCCTTTTTCTTTTTTCTGCAGAAACTCAACAATATTTAAGAGTGCCTTACAATGAAATAGGTCACAGAAGAAAATGTGCCCTATATAATTGGTAGCACTGAAGTACTTCAAATTGAAGATGCAGTAGAGTGCAACGATGAAGATTTTAATTCATCACAATTGCCAGAAAGTAAAAATCCTGGTCCATCTTCTAAACATGAGGGAAATATAAGCCGACAGTGGCAGCATAATGATACATTAGCATTAATATCTGCAGTAGAGGAGAAATATGAAGATATGCACCACCCAAAAAAGGAAATACATTTTTGGGATATAGTTTGTGAGGAATTAATTAGTTTAAATATAAATGTAAGTAAACCAAGTAATTTTGAACTAGATGCACATAATAATAAAGTTTTTTGTTAGGTGGATGCAATGCGATGTAAAAAACGTGGGATAATTTAGTTATGACCTATAAAAAATCAAAGATATTAAAATAAAAACTAGTAAAGCAGCAACCCGCTTTTAATTTTTTGAAAGATTGGATGAATTATTGGACGTGCAACCCAATAATTGTAGCCCACATACGATAGATATTGGAAATGTCAGCCATATTGAACCGTTTCAAAAACATATAACTTCCTTAAATAATGCACAATTAGAAAATAGCCCTATTTCATCATCAACAACAACTACTCTCACAACTAGTAGGAAGAGAGCAGCACCTGTAACGCAGTATTTAAGTTTAAAAGAAAAACATAACGAATCAGAAAAGGCAAAACAAGAATACCGTAACAAAAAATTGAAATTATTTGAACAAAAACTGGCTTTGGAAGAACGTAAAGTTGTTACTTTAGAGAATTTAAGCTAATAGAAAGACTAATAGAAAGATTCCTGTGTTTAAAATACATAATCACAAATGAAATAGTCTTTGAAACATGTCTTCTCGTTTGGATGTATCTGGTTCAATACCACTTAAATTTTGCAGGTTCCTCGTTCTCATGCTTTATATCTATTTCATCGTTGAACATCAAACATATTGTTGCGAGCTACTATTAGGCAACCCGTCAAACACACAAGCGCCGAAAGCACTGCATATTCTCCATGGACCGAGAATATTCTAGCAATTACTGGAAAATGAGTCATTTTTTTAAATTCAGAGTATATATAAAACCGCTAATAAATGTAAGAAGTGAGTCTATATCAGAATGTCGAATATAAATTATATCGTGTAAAGTTAAATAGTTGAGCTTTTGGAAGTCCGAGAGTATACATAAATTGATATTATGTGAACGTGTCTAAAGTACATGCAGCTTGTAGAATACATAAATAGACAAAAGTGTAATAAATAAATAGTTGTGTTAATGTTGTTAATAGACCTATAGTTAAAAATTTAGTTTAAGAAGATATTAGTGCTTGTAAAGAACATTAGTGTGATAGTGCTTCATTGTTAATTAGACTGAAAACATCTATGAATAAGGCATATACTGTTAATTAGACTTGTGAACAGTGAGTAATATAGAGTTGTTATTACTTGTTTTAAATTAGTGTAACGCGGTAGTAAAAGCCCGATACAATATGTTATGCAATAAGCGGCAGGTATCACACGCTGAACTATAAAAATATATTTGCATTTTCAAAACCTTTAACTCTTCTGAATCTTCCTTTAAGTAGACCATAAGCATTTTCAATGACTACTCTAGAAGCCGAATGCTTGTAATTAAATAATCGCTGATTCCTGCTTAAATTGACAGGTTTTGTATAAAGATATAAGCCACCGTGTTCAGGGATATTCCGAATCACCTAACAATACATCATTTCCTAAGCGACCGTTCATCCCTTTATCATACAGCGATGATTTTTTGAGTAATTGTAAGTCATGAATGAATCCTGCTTATCCACAAAATACATCTATAAACCTTTTTTCATGGTCACATACAGCTTAATAGTATGCTATAATAAGATTTTAGATTGCAGTAAACATAGGCATTTTCATTGGGTTTTTTAATACTAATGTGACAACCATCTACAGCGCCAACAATACCTTCTAGGCCCTTCATTTTTCTAAATGATTCACGAATAAAACTTTATGTTCTTCGTTTGGCCATTTAATGTATTCTCGAGATCATGATACTAAATACTGGATTACCAATTGAATTGTGCGATGTGCTGCAGTTTTGGTAACATTGAACCTATCTGATTCCTGCCTAAAGGTTTCTTGATCGCTCAAATACCATATCGTTATGGGAAATGCTTTAGTAGCATCTATTTTTTCTTTCCTATAAGTATGAATGGACAAAATTTTAGAAGCCTTTACTTTTTCTGAAAAGAAATCAACAATTAACTTCCAGCTTATACCAATTAAATTTAACCAATAAGAAAATCAGCCGAAGATTTTTTTTAACCGAAAATGTTCTTTAAACTCTTTGTCATTATACTTTGGAATAATATTTTCCACATATCCTTCTTGCCTGTGAAAGATTCGTCTTTTTTTAAAGAACATGTCAGCTGAAGCATCAGAATCGGAGTGTGATTCTTCACTTGTAGAGCTTGTTACAACATCACTCTCAGATTCATAGTACCGTAAAAACTAAAATAATTAATTGTAATACAGAATAAATATATTAATAATATAGGACTTACTTCTACAATTAAGTCGTTTCCCATTATTTTAAATAATGTTTTTCCAGTTTATTAAAACACAAGTGTAACCAACCAGAACAAAATTATATTTATAGGTTAAATAGTCAAAATGCTAAGTTGTGCGTTCTATTAAATCGTTCGAGATGAAGTTAGATGAGGTTAGATTATTTTCTTAGCTAACCTAACCTAAGTTGTAAATAGAACGTGCCTTATATGTGCTCCCTGGTGCTTCATAAACCAAGTAGGCGAAGTACTAAAGTTCATATCCCTTTCTAATGAATATCTGCATCTCGACATTTTGCCCTGCTCTACGCTACCTCACCCCAACCCGCGCTTTGACAGCAGATGGTAGGTAACCTGCTGTGATGAGCCCTTAATGCAATAATTTATATCAAGAGATGTCTTTTGCAAAATATCTGTAGGAATAAATTCTTTATTAAACATAATTGTCGAATATTATTGGATTTTGTGTTTGTCTGCATGAATCATTCTGTAAGCAATGCATTTTACGTTAAAGTTAAGTTCTACGACGAAATGTACGTTCTGTGAATATCTACAAGTGAGGATGGTCAACCGACAGACCCTTTGCTCAATATCCGGTTTCTAACGAGAAAGATTACGTTTTTAGCAGTCACAAAAGCAGTTGTGGGTGTATATTAGTGGACCTTAAAGCATTATTATTGTTATATTTTGTTCTCTAACTAATTTTTGTACAAGTGAAAATAAATTTTAAGCATTAACAATCTTTAAATATTTATTAGAAGATTCTTTGGGGGGTAGGAAAAATGGGGTCAATTTCGGGACATGTTTAATTCCTTAGTAAATAATAACAATTCATTGGATAACATAGAGAAGTTTTTCTATTCCTTAAGTTGCGTAAAGGGTGATGCTGCCAAGCTCATTGAATATATCGAAGTGACCAACGTAAACTATCAAACAGCATGAGAGCCTTTAACTTCTCACTATCAAAACAAATCGATTATTATCAAAAATCACGTTGGAGTTTATTATGGTAACAGCAAACTTTATTCACTTAAGCCTTAGAAAGTTAACCGACTCAATATAAAAACATATACGATCGCTAAAAGCTCTAGGTGAATATGGCGAAAGTTGGGACACGTTTTTGTTTTATTTAGTATTACGGAAACTTGAATGTGACACCGCAAAACAGCGAGAATCATATGTTATGTCCAATAGCACAAACGTTCAACAATTAAAAATGGATGATTTTATTCATTTTCTTAAACAACGTTGTCGACTGTTAGAAATAATCAATTGCGAGCAAAATGATGCCAAATCGTTTAATAAAGCAAGTACAATACGTCTAAAAACGCCTATTCGACAAAAATGTCTTACGATAACCCTTTTTCTGGGTTCACTACACAAACTAATATACTATTATTCCTTTTTGTAACAATAAGAACGTCAAATTTTTGAGTGCGAAAATTTCAAAATGTCACCAGTGGTATCGCGATTTACAGAAATAAAAAAGTTAAAATTATGTTGTAGCCTTTTTCCACGAGTGTATGTAAGTTTATACTCATATCTTGCCAGCTGAAAGGCGCAAGGATAATTAACGAGAATTTCAAGTTGATGTAAGAAGTCCGAGGTTAGTTTAGATGGAAAACGGCTCATTACTAATGAAACCTCTAAAGGCTAAGCGGCTAGTAGAGTGATTTGCTGTGGGTAGATCATGAGCTTGGGTCGGGGTTGAATTACGACCAAAAATGAATTGAATATGGCACCACCGAATTGTTGAATACAATAAATGACTAACCTTAGTCCCTTTGTATAAGACGATTGCGGAAATCTAAGCCCAATACCGCTATACAAATATATTGCGTGAATATAACCCTTACAAAACTCTGACCTTACTGCTCGATATTACTGATAAAGATGCACATCTACTCCTGTAATTAAACCAAACCAATACTAGCACAGATAGACTACGACACAGACTACGATAGGCTTCAGATTTAAATATTAATTCTACTTAACTTTCTTTTTCATGTATGAGTTTCAATTATATTATAAGGTCAAACAGCATAGCGTAACTTGAAAATTTCCAAGTCGAGTAAAACAAAAACTTACTTGCTTGTAATCCAAATGTTGTCACGACTTAAACGTCCGTATAGAACAAACAACATACCAGATGGTTTACCTCTCCATGAAATATCTGCGATGCACCTATACCATTTCCGGAACGTTTTATGAAACTTGAAGTTTTTTTATAACACCGTGAATCATGTTGTAATTTTCCCAAACCACCTAACTTCAATAATTATGTTAAATTTAACAAATTTCCACGTGTATCCATGTTACCTAATTGCACTACAAAAAGGAATTACCAATTGCCATGAAGTTGGTTAATACTTACTGTAATTCGGATGCCTATATTTTTAACATCTTGTTTAATACATTTAATTCTCCGAAAAGCGTCGACAGGAATATACTAACATGACATATTCACTACTTTTCCCCATTCTTTTTCCTCGCACGGCACCAAGCGCAATTGCTCAGGGCCATGCAGCTTATCTAAACCGACTTTTCCGGACCAACAGCCCAGATAAAAGTACATGTATTCAATCGCTTGACAACCGTTATAACGACCATTCTACTTATCGAAGGATGGAGGTCTTACAATGACACTTCTAAATGTTATTTTTTGTCACCGCACAACTTGAAATGATGCTCCCAGTTTTGAAACTTAAGTTAGATTAAAACAACAGGTAATAAATACAAGAGGTTAACAGAATCGTAAAGTTTGTTATTACTTAAAATGTGCAGAGATATAAGGCTCGAACTAACCTCCTCTCAAAATACAAATATCCATCAAAATGACGCCGGAAAATAAACTTGTTACATTGTATAAATTGTTTGCGCGATAATCATCAGTCCTTTGCGTGAAGTCAGGTGGATGTAAAAAATGTCAAAAACGCCACAACACGCTATTGCATTTTGAAAAATCAGGTAATACCGTAGTTAGTAACTTTAGCGCTAGCACCTCTAGTCAGATTGATCAAACTTAGTCTGCGGGTAGTTTAAATGAAAAAACTGATAACAATCAATTCTTGGCATCAACAGTAATATCGCATCTTCTTACGAATTACTGCAAGGATCGCAAACCGCATATTTTATTATCAACCGCAATGGTTTTTTGATCAAAGATTCGTTTGGTATATGGCTCGACTGCAGGGCAGACAGTAGTAGTCAACCAAATTTTATCACCCGGGCGCTTAAAGAAAACTTAAAACTATCATCAACAAAGTACTAGTATGCGAGCATGTATTACTGTTGAGGAAAGACTTGTTTTGACCCTTCGTTACCTATCAACTGGAAAAAGATTTGAAGATCTAAAGTTTTCTGTTATAATGACACCTAGAACAATCAGTAAAGCTATCTTGGAGACAAGTGAAGTGCTAGTAAATGTCCTACAGGAGTATATAAAGGTATGGTTTTTATGTATTATCACTTTTGATTTACTGTTACCAGACAATCTTGAAAGTTTTTCATGCACGTATATATTGAACTAAATTTGGCAGTTTTGGTCTGTGGAATATCTTCACTTGATATCAAACTGTTCAATGCACGCCAGATAGGTGCCATACATTCGGGATCACTTTCTGTACTTGCGTTGGTTTCTTAAAGTTGTTGAGCTATTGACATGCCAGGAAACTGTGAAAAGATGTAATGACTACGCTTTGGTTTACGTTGGTGTTGCTATCTTCAACATTGTTACTTTCATTTTGAAAGATAACTAGTACTGTGTCACGGCTACCTCCAATGCCAGAAAGGGTTTGCTCTTGGTAATGAAAATTATCCATTGCCACTCGTATTGGTAGGTTTGGTTTAATTACCTTGGGAAGGGTTACACCTCTGCCTTCAGAGTTACTTAAAATTCTTGAAGCGAGTACAACGTTATATCTCTCTAACGCATCATAACTAATAGTCATTCCAAGACGGTTCATAATCTGTAGTAATAATTTAGAGCGAGTAATTTCATGAATAGTTTGTGTCAATCCGACGTGCAGACCACTGTGTAATAGACAAAATAGCATCTGGAAAGCTGTTAGACATTTTAACTGTACTTGGGGAGAAACGTGGTAGCAGGAAAACATTACTGAGCAAAATTTCAACCAAGATTTCGGTAATTTGTTCTACGCTTTTGTAAACGATTGAAATATATCTTTTGCGTCGCGGTAAGCATTTTCTAAACCAAAATCATAGCTTTTAATTTCACTGCGCAATGTTTCAGCATATTCTTTAATACAATCGGAGTTACGATCGCAAGTTGAGCCACAGTTATTTGATTTGAAAATATCATTTGTGATGCAGAGCGATCCTTTGAGTAAATATAATAAATAGTATCACCAAAGTGCTCTATAAGTAAACTTTTCATCCCTCTGTTTGAATTTGGATGTCATTGGATAAATATTTCTCATTAAACTCATTGCGTAGGTATACACTCGGGTATCCTTTGGTTTCGAATTGAAGTGTAGCCACAAACGTAAATGATTTTTACAGGCTCTCAGAACCAGCAGGTTCTTCGACTATATCTTTTTCAATATGTCTTTGATAATTTAAAACGTATTTTCTTATACAGCTCTTATCACTTATACGGTACAGTTTGGAGTCTCCCTTTACTTTTATTTGGTTACATATACATTTAGTTTTAACTGTCTACTAGGTTCAAGGTCTACTATTCTGTCTCTGTCGTTGGGCAGTATCATCTTCCTCGTCCGAGCTTGATTGTTCAGCATCTTTCTCTTGTTTTTTTTACAATAATGCGACGAAACGATCATGATATGGACGACGTGACCATTTTTTTTCAATACTCCTTCCTATAGGTATTTAACAAAGCCCCGCAACGAAACTTAGGAAAAACAACTGTACACGAGACAGGCTAGCGCCTAGACTAAGTTAGCAAATAGACTTTTATTAGCTTAGAATCGTGAAAAAGTTATTACAACATACAGAAATGATTTAAAAATTCTTGTTAATTGCAAAATTAAAAATATTTGCTTACGATTTTAGTATAGTTTGGTATTTCTACCTGTTGGGAAAATAGTATTTTCGTTGATGAATCGTTTAAACAAATATAAAACTACTCTACGCAATTAAAACTAAAAGGATTACATTCTTCGTCGTCTGCAACAGTCTAAAACTAGAGCATATATATTAATCAAAACCGAAAGCTATATTTAAGTTTGATCAGTTTCATTCGAAACCAATAATTAACATTTATATTATGGATAGCGTTTTCTACCGCACTATTGCTAATATTAAGTGCTGCTTAAAAACCGGTGTACGATAATAAATTATAAAAAACTTAAGAGTATTAGTTATCTTTATAATGTCGTAAATCTAGCAAACCGTAAGTAGGAAATATGAGTATTTTCTAAGTTTGAAAACGTAATTTATTAGTTGTTTTTATATAACTAAATATTAAAAATTCTACAAATTTATTGTGAATAACAATTAAACCGTCGTATGGGTAAAATAAATATACAGCATTTAGTTGTAAATTGGCTATATTCATGAATGAAGAGGATAAATAACTGTCCTTTACTTAGCACTGACTTCTATTATCAGCCAATCAAATTTTGCGATGCGACTCTCCAAGGCTCCCTCATCATCATCATTAGGTCTTCAGTCCAGGAACTGGTTAGACGCGTACCCTCATTGTTTACTATTCTGTGCTAACCTACACATTTCCCTGAAATGTCCACAGTCTGCATCTTTCACTATCTGTGTGCACTAGTCTGATCTAGGTCTACCTCTACCTCCTTTTTCCAATCTCTGCTTGTAATATATCCCGCACTAGTCCCCAAAGATGCCTTAAAACGTATCCTGTCCTTCTATTTTTCTTAAGTTTTTCTATAGATATCTTTATTCCCCTAGTATTTCTATGACCTCTTTGTTATTAACTTTGTCTGACCATGCTATCATCCTCATACATCTGAAGCACAACTTTCCAAAAGACTTCTACCATTTTTCTGTCTGCTTCTCTTACTGCCCGTATTTCATAGATATACTGTGCTGTGCTCCACACATATACTTTCTACAAGTTTCTCTTTGTTTTTAGGTTTGTTGTCTTTGAACATAGCTGCAGCTCTTTCTTGTTAAATGCAGTTCGGTTCCCCCTCTATTGTTTATAAATATATGCCCCGATATTCAGTAGCATGTGAAGGGGGTGAAGACCCCCCAACATTTGAATATTTGCCGAATTAATAGTTTTCCAATATATCCTTTCGCACAATCAACATTAGTTGAAAATATTTCAAAACCAACACCTGTAGTTTATAATAATCATCAGATTGAAGTGCAATTATTTTCTTCGTGATTAGGTTTTCCGTCTTGAAACTGGTTGGGCGCGTACTTTCACTTATTTCTATTCTTAGCTAGCCTACACTGTCTCCTGAAATTCCCACAGCCTATTTACAGCTTGGTTCCCCTTCTGTTGTTTCCTAATTATATGCCCTATTTCACCAAGATTCAGTAGTGTGTGAAGGGGGTTAAGCAGCTTGTAGCTGCCAAGTATCCTCCAACACTTAAACATTTGCTGAATTAATAGTTTCCATTAAATCCTTTCGCACAATTAATATTAGTTGAGAGTATTGCAAAGCCAATACCTGTAGTTACTTATAATAATCATTAGATTTAAGTACAGTTATTTTTTTGTCATTTGGTTTTCCATCTTCGAATTGGTTGGATGCGTACCTCCATTGATTTCTATTCTGAGCAAGCCTGCACATTTCCCTGGAATCCACACAGTCTACATCTTTCACTATCTATGTGCAATAGTCTAACCTAGGTCTACATCCACCTCCATTTTTTCCTATCTCTGCTTGTAATATATTCCGCATTATTCCCCCAAGCCTTAGTATGTGGCCTATAATCCTCTCTTCTCTTTTGTACTGTTATCCACATACCTCTTTATTCCCCTACCATTTCTAGTACCTCTTTACTCTTAACTTTGTCTGTCCTGATATCTTCATCATACGTCTGTAGCACCACATTTCAAAGACTTCTATCTTTTTCCTGTACGCTTCTCTTACAGTCCAGGTTTCACAGCCGTACAGTGCTGTGCTCCACACATACGCTTTAAGCAATCTTTCCTTGTTTCTATGCTGTTGTCTTTGAACGCAGTAATTGCTTTTTCTTGTTAAATATTGCACGACCTAGTGCTAATCTTTGTTTTATATGTTTTGCGCTCTTTCCATCTTGCGTTATTTGGCTTCCTAGGTAGCAGAAATCCTTAACCTATTGTAAGTTCTCATTACCTATTTGTATTCTTTTTGTTAATTTTATACCGTATCTCTCTGTTAGAACTGTTTCCATTTCATTTAGAGCAGCTTCTAACTCTTCCTTGCTAGATACTAATACTGCTATATCATCTGTAAATCTAAGCATATCAATCTTTTGTCCTTGCATAATAATTGCAAATGTTTTCTTGCATTTGACAGTATTCATTGCCTCTTCGATGTACAAGTTAAAAATTAATGGCGATCTCTGTCTCATCCCCTTCCCAATATTTACTTCTCTAAGTTCCTGGCTAATTCCATTACCGCTGTTTGCTCTTTGTATAAACTATGTACTATCCATCTATCCTTAAAATTCATGCCAATCTTTTTGAGTATTTCGATTTTACATTGTCGTTTTCTTTTTCCAGATTTACAAACCCTATATACATGCTCTCCCCTTTTTCTATTATTTTCTCTATTATCACCCTGAGAGCTAAAATAGCCTCCCTTGTTCCCCTGTTTCACCTAAACCCAAATTGATCTTCTCATAGTACTTCTTCAGCTTGTTATTCCATTCGTCTTTGTACAATTCTAATTAATATATTTGACGCGTGTGCTGTCAAACTTATTGTTCGAAAATTTTCACATCTATCCGAGCCTCTCTTTTCTGGTATAGTTACTAGAAATCTTTGGGTATCTCGCCTATCTAATACATATAGCTTTCAAGTTGGAAGAGACGTTCTGTTATTGCTTGTACAGCGGCTTGTAGAGTTTCTGCTTGTACCTTATCTGTACCAGGTGCCTTACCATTTTTCAGACCTTTTAATGCTAATTCAAACTCATTTCAAGTATAGGATATCCCAAGTCATTCTCTTCAATGTCTAATTCTTGTTCTAATGCTGTTAGTTCCTCTCCTGCATATAAATTATCTATATATTCTTGCCATCTACCCATTTTCTCAACATTTTCTATAATGACGTTTCCTCCCGCGTGCTTTATATTTTTGCTATACGGTTTTATATCCCTAAAATTGATTCTAATTAGTATGTAAGCTTCATCTGTCTTTCCTATTTCTATATTAGTTTGTACCTCTTTGCACTTTTCATCAATCCATTGTTCTTTAGCTTTCCTGCATTTGCGAATGATTTTTCATTTTAAGGTTCTGTATCTCTGTCTTCCTGTTTCGTCTGATTTATTTTTGTATTTTCGTCTTTCTTCTATTAAATTCAGGATATCCTCTGCTTCCATGGTTTCTTATTTTCTTTTTGTGTATACCCCAGAATATCTCTGGCTGCCATGCCTAAGCTGCATTTAATGTTATTCCATTCTGTTTCTACTTCCTTAGTGTCATATATTTTTCCGGTATGTTTCAACAATTCATTTGCCTTTTCTTTAATCCTTCTTGAATACCTTTGTCTTTTAGTTTCTCAAAGTCAAAGTGCCTTTACCGTTTCTTTTTTACAAATTTTTTAATTTAAGTGCTGCCTTCATAATTACGATGTTGCGGTCAGTGTCTATATCTGCTTCTGGATAGCTCCTACAGTCTTTTACTTGATTCCTAAACCGTTGTCTAACAAGAATGTAATCTATTTGGTATCTTCCTATTTCTCCTGTCATCTTCCACATGTATCGACTTCTAGCATGATCCTGAAATAATGTGTTTGGGATGGTTAAATTGTTCTTGTCGCAAAATTCTACCAGCCTATTACCCCTGTCATTTCTCGTACCTAAACCTACTACCGCTCCTTCCCTACCCTCACCTACCATTGTATTAAAATTCCTCGTTATTATTAAATTTTCATGTCCTTAGTATGTCTTCGATATTTTTGGAGATCGCATCTACCTCTCGCTTGATGTAGCTAGAGATGGACATGTATACTTGTATTATTACTGTATTTACCGGTTTAGATTCTAATCTAACCATGAGTACTCTTTCCTTCTTTTGTAAATAGTTTTCTACACGTCGTCCAATCTTTTTTTGCATAACTATTTCCACACCCGAATTTCCTTTCTCTGATCCTGTATGAATTACCCTAAAGTCTCCACTCCAAATCTCCTCCGCCTCTGGCCAGCGAACTTCGCTAATCCCTACTATGTCTTGTGCCAACCTATCCATTTCAATTTTCAGATTCTCTAGCTTACCTAGTTGCTTCATAATTCTGTCATTCCATGCTTCGACTCGCAAAATGTTCACGACTCTTTTTTCATATTTTTGGATTACATCTCTCGAAGTAGTCCGCTCCCAGAGATCCGAATGGGGGGCTATTTTAACTCCGGAATTTTCTACCCCCAGAGGATGCCATCATCATTAATGACAATTTAAGTACGCCGTGTACTTGGGAGGCAATATGGTGGTTTCCCGTTACTTTCCACATCACAGTAGTGTGTCTTAGAATTCCATACCGATCTTTATAGTTTCTGCCACTTTAAGTACCGAAAAAGCTGCTGCCCTCTTTCGGGGACCTGTCTTAGTCTGGTTCCTCACTAAACACCCCACTAATTTGGTTACACCTATAGTTCGACTCTTTAGCTCACTGAAACACTCAAGCCATTCTACCCGTTCTAGTATTTTAGAACTTCTTCAAGGTGCAGGTCCGTTCAGAATCGACCAGCTCCCTAGTCTGCGCAAATTCTCCATGTCAATACACTTAGTACATCCTACATTATTTATAATTTGTGTAAGATATTAAAATTGCTGCCTACTAACACAATTTTTGCCATCTAACTTTGCTCCTATTGCCAATGATTACATTCTGGGATATCATCCAATAGTTGACTCCTCTTTACGATATTTCCTCAAATTAACTGTTCTATACTAATTCGTCTTACTACCTCCGCATTTGTTATGCTATTTACAAAAATAATTTTCAACTCCTTTGTCACCACTCGCTCTAAACGAACCTGCACCTTGAAGAAGTTCTAGAATACTACAACGCGTAGAATGGCTTGCGTGTTTTAGTGGGCTAAAGAACCGCACTATAGGTTTTACCTAATTAGTGGGGTCGTTAGTGAGGAACCCGACTAAAGACAAGTTCCCGAAAGAGGGCAGCGGCTCTTTCAGTACAGAGTGCCTGAGACCATAAGAGTCGGTATGGCATTATATGACACACTACTGCGAGAAACTACCACATTTCTTCCAAGTACACATTAAAATGTAAGTAAGGGCCGCTACACTTGCGGTCACGCTCCCAATGCTCCACTCGAATGTACTACAATAGGTTTAAACGCGAAAATAAACGTGCTTCGAGTAAATCTGACTTCAAAATTGATCAATCGTAAATAAAATGTATAAACTAAAACTAAAGTTAGGGTTCAAACAATGCTGTCTCTAGTGTTGGCTTTGGAGTATGTCTGATGAATCAGACACCAGCAAAAAGTAGAAGGGGAGGAATCCGTAATACTTAATAGCAGCTGCCAGCTCTGCCTATTGGTGCTATCTGAAGGGTCGGCTTAGAACTATCTAAATCCAGCTAACTAATATTTACTAAACGAATTTGTATTTCTAAACATACGCCAAATTTGTTAATAGTGAATGCAGCTATGTAGTCTTATTTTATGAATTTACAGTGTCATCCTCCCTGGTCTACGTATTTTATTCTAAGTTCAGCCTAAATCCGTCCTTAACGTTTCCTAATGACTCATATTCTATTTCCAATCTTGCTTCCTATAGATACTACGACCAAACATTGGCAGTAAAACGCCAAACAAAACAAATCAAGCCACAAAACAATAAAATACAGGGGAAATATAAATATAATAATAAATATAAAAATAATTTAAATATATAAATAAATATCTAAACAAGCATTCGGCATGTAACAGTGCATAAGCAAAAAAGTATCACCCAAACTATCAGGTGCACTCACATAAGCATTATGTCGACTAGCGTCATCTTACTAAAAACGTTCTCGTTCCAAATTAGCGAAAAATTTACTTATTAATACAAATCAATACTTATGCGAGTACAGCCGCCAAAATCTTTTATACATCAGTCAACCGAATCTTCGCAGGTAGGCTTTCCGAGCATCGTGCCCTGTTAAAAGCTGCATCATCTTATGATCGAGTTTCACCTCCATCTTATCTCTGGCTTCTATGCTCGGTGTTAATTTATGTGTCATCCTGTTCTTGGCAGCGTTGCTCCACCTTTCTTTTTATTGTCTCGCAGCTTTCTTTTAATCAGAGATCTCAGTATCGACGAGTGTGATGTATGAAAATCGCCTGTCGCGGCCTCTTTGGCCAATTTATCTGTTCTACCGTTCCCATTGTTGCAATCATACGACCTAATCCAACAGAACTTCAAATGTCGAATCTCAAGTGCCGAATGTGCTCTCCTCCATCCCAAGTACACAGTTCATTTACATTTCCAATGCTCCACCCGAAGGTACTACATTGGCCAGGAGGCGAGTTTTTTGTTGTCTGGAAATTTAGAATTTTGCCGAACCCTTGCCACCATCTGCAAGATTCGAACATGTCACATAGATATTGTCGAATCATTGTCTATATCAGACATAAAATAGAATTAACAGATGATAAGCTAATTTTTACCAGAGCATACAGACTACCTCAAGCAAGTCAAGAAGAAGCAGAAAGACTATTTAAGCAGGACATTATCCAACATTCAAACTCGCCACGAAGCAGCCCCGTATTAATAGTACCGAAGAGATTAGATGCCTCAGGTAAACGCAAGTACAGGATGGTTATAGACTACAGAAAACAACGAAAAAACAGTAGACGACAAATACTCGCTACCCAATATTAAGGAAATCTTAGACAAACTAGGAAAGTGTCAGCACTTTTCAACGTTAAACCGCGCCTCAGAATATCACCAAGTAGAAATAGATGAGAAGGACACAACCAAAACAGCGTTTAGTACACCCAGAGGACATTACGAATACAAACGCTTGCCGTTTGGATTAAAGAACGCATCTGCTACTTTTCAAAGAGTAATGGACAATATTTTAAGAGGAATACACAATTAAAAATGCCTTGTGTATCTAGACGACATTATCGTATACTCAACTTCACTGACTGAACACGTAGAAAGATTACGAGAAGTTTTCGAAAGACTACGAAAATCATATTTTAAAGTTCAATTAGACAAGAGCGAATTTTTACAAAAAGATATGTCATTTTTAGGACATATAAAAACGCCACAAGGAGTTATGCCAAATCACGATAAAGAACGCAGTATTAAACTACCCGTTACCGAAAACGAATAAAGAAATTAAAGGATTTTTAGGACTGAGTGGTTATTACCGAAAATTCATTAAAAGTTACGCACAAATAACCAAGCAATTAACGAACTGTTTAAAGAAAGGTAATAAGATTGAACATACTCCGAAATTTATAAAATCAGTAGAGAAAATTAAATGTATCCCCGACTATTCAAAACCGTTTATATTAGCAACCAACGCTTTGAACGTAGCATTAGGCGCAGTATTGAGCCAAGGAAAAGTAGGTAGCGATAAACCAATCAGCTACACATCTAGAACACTAAACGAAACGGATCAAAAGTACAGCATAATCGAGAAGGAATTATTAGCAATAATTTGGGCAACAAAATATTGTAGACCATATCTTTATGGAAGAAAATTCTACATATACACCGACCATAGACCATTAGTATGGCTATGCAAACTCAAGGAACCAAATTCAAAATTACAAAGATGGAGAATTAGATTGGAAGAATACGATTATGAAATTATATACAAAAAAGGAATTTATAATAATAACGCAGATGCACTAAGCAGAATACAACTTAACGCAATAGACAGGGAATCAATTATAGGTAGATGAAACAGAGATAAGAGAAGACCCAGAATAAATAGACACTTTTCACTCAACACAAAACGAAGAACCAAAAACCGCAATTAAAATTTTAAATGAAGCTATCGACATAAAATCAAACCAATTCATAGTTACCGAAGTTTTAACAAACCCCATTCCAGTAAAATACACAAAAGCAGACAATAAAAAAATATATCAAATTCAAATAACCAAAGACGATAACGAGGAGCAAATAATTAAAATTTTAAAGGAATATACCTTAGAGAAAAAAGGTTTTTACTTTTATTTCACTACCGAACATTTATACGAACAATTTTCAGAATCATATATTAGATTATTTAATAACTCAGGACCCGCAATTCTTAGATGTACAAGAAAATTAATAACTTTAGATGACCCTGACGAAATAAATGACGTAATTAGAAATCAACATGAAGGCAAAATCAATCATCGTGGAATCAACGAAACCCTAAAACAACTCATAAGGAGATATTACTTTAAAGAAATGAAAGAATTAACTACAGATTTTATTAACCAATGTGAATTATACGAAAAAACGAAATACGGCAGGTTACATCCCAAAAGTACCCTTAATGTTAACTAAAACATCCAATAAACTTTTTCAAAAATTACATACAGACACTCTAGTAGTAGATACTCAAAGCTTTTTAATAATCGTAGACGCATTCACCAAAGTAGGCCAAGCGATACCTATCACTTCAAAAATAGTATCGATGTAACCCAAGGATTCTTACAATACTTTATACTTTACGGTACACCAGAAACAATAACTTTAGACAATGGCAGCAAATTTAGTAATGAAACGCTACAAAATACCCTAGAACCTCATAAAATAAAAATTAATTTTATAACAGAAAATCACCCAGAGTGAAATGGACTAATTAAAGGACTACACCTAATCCTATTAGAACAACTCAGACTATTAAGATTAAACTATAAAAAGGAGCATATCACTAACTTAATGTCATTCGCACTAATTGCGTACAACACAATTTACTCATCAATTAATTTTACACCCCTCAAACTAACACTGGGCCACTCGGATTCACGCAACCTTTATGACATACACTACAACAAAGAAGTATACCAACAGTATGCGAAAGATCACAAAGAGAAATTAAAAATGACTTATGATACTGTAAAAAAAAACTATATAACGATAAAGAATGTATTACAACAACCCGCAATAAGAATACCGATATAAATAAATTTTCAGTAGGACAAACCGGTTATGAGACAAATTTTAAAAGTAAAGGACACCAAACTAGACAGAAAAGAGGGCTCATTAACGGATTAGGCAATATTATAAAAGCGATCACAGGTAATTTAAACAACCAAGATGCTGAACGATATGACAACGTAATACAACAACTAAATGAAAAGCAGAATGACAAAAACTATTGTTAGAAATCAAATATCCCTAACTCAGTCAACCATAATAAAATTCAATGATACATTAAGTAAATTAGTAAGGAACCAGGACAGTATAACTAACAGAATAATAACCCTTGAAAGTAACATGCAAACCACAATGCTAGGAATGCGAGATTTAATAAGATTTAACACGATATTCAATTTGATGATATCAAAAATTACCATAATTCAACAAATTTTAGCCACGTTAGAAAACGCTGTAACATTTGCAAAACTAAACACATTACATGCTAGTATTATAGAACCAATTGATTTATTAACAGAACTATTAGGAACTAGATCACTCACGAAAGTTGCTAGCCAGTATTAAGTCATTATTTCTAAAACCAAGTTCCTTTCCCTAAATGCACTTAGGTATGGCTTCACGAATGAAAAGTGTGAAGAAGTGGCACCCAGCCAATATCTATGTCAATCATTAAGGACGACAGCTATTCAGACAGATAGCCCCTGTGAAGTACAACTATTATGATTCTTAAATCACTACGAGAATTGCGAGTTAAAACCAGTACAAATCACTAACATGATAATGCAAAAGGTCACAAACAACAAATGGATTGCTGTGTTTCCACAGGAAGTAATAGCAACCGCCCATTGCAACCAAAATGAAAGCAGTTTAGCTTTAATTGGAAGTAAAGTAGTCACAATTAAAGAAGATTATTATATGAAATTAAAAGGCGAAATTACTTGAGTGTACCCAAATCCCGCAATAACGAAGAAATTTGCAAATCTGCCCAAACTACAGCTCAAAATTATACAAACCTAAGGTGACGAAATCAGTAAGAAACCAATGCAACTGGAACATGTAGACCTAAACGATCTCAACCAAGCCGTAAAATTAATGGACAATTACAAAGAGCATATAAACGAAGTGAAAGTGCCAAGACTACATTACGATAATATAAGTATTTGGACAATTTTATTAATTATTGTGATCATTTTATTAACTATGTATTTACTGTACAAAATGTATCTTAGATATAAAAGCAAAGAAAGAAATTCTAGTCTTAAGAAACAAGAAACAGAGGTAAATGAAGAAATAATAAGTGAACCCCTTAGGGACAATGAATTTTAAAAATTTTAAAAAAACCCTTAATTTTCATCCACGTCGAGAGGAGTTACATATCCCCAAATTACGGTATATAGGTAATCAAAGGTAATTATTAAATTTGAAGTTAGATTGTTACATTGTATAATTAATTGAAGGACAAGTAATAAAAGGTTAATGGAACTTCATAAACCAGACATGAGAACGGATGTGAATACATTGTATTCCATACGTGATATGACACTGCAGGTGCAGGTCACAGGAGACAATAAGATTGCAATTATTAGAATTAAGATTGTTACTTTGTATTGTATAAATGAATAAAGAAATAAGCAGACATGAGCTCCCACAAGCAATGTGATGGGCAGGGACAACATAAATACCCTCGAGAGAGCCCGAGATGGCCAGTCAGTCTTGAGTTTCACAACTTTAACCTTGTTGGTTGTTCAGCTACTCATCCTAATTTTTGTTCATTTAATTCACTGATAATCAACATAGAATAATTGTGATCTCAATACGTTAATGAATATAATGTAGTTGTAATTGAAAATTCAACTGGTAAATCTGTATAAATAAAAATCGATAGAAGAGTTTTTTGAAGATACTTTTTAAAAAGTTGCTCAAAAAAATCCAAAATCTATCTAGCGTAGTCTTTAAAAAGACAATTATTATTCATCATCATTAGGTCTTTAGTTCTGAAACTGGTTAGCCGCGTACCCTCCATTGTTTCCTATCCTATGCTAACCTACCCATTTCTCTGAAATTTCCAGTCTGCATCTTTCACTATCTGCGTGCAATAGTCTGATCTAGGTCCATAGCTACCTCTTTTTTCCCTATCTCTGCTGTAATATATCCCGCACTATTCCCCAAAAATGCCTTGGAACGTATTTTGCACTTCTATTTCTCCTATTTTTTGTTTTTTTTTTGTATTCCAAAGATATAATTATTATTAGCATAGACAAATTAAACAAAGTACAGAAAGCATAACAAAACATATACAAAAGAACAGGATTTGCAAATGTCAAAATCAAAGTGTGTACAGTATTGACTCGTCGGTAAGTTAATCATTTGTAAAGAAGCACCACACCCCAGCTATTGCGATTAATTAAATTAATTATTTAGTCACATTTTTGCTTTATACTTAGTAGCAGTTGTGAAATAAAGAAGTTTGTAAAAGTTATAAAACGCCCAATAGTATTTTTCAGTATTAAAAATGTAAAGAAAATATTCATAAGGAATATCAATTTTTAAATTATACTTGAGTACCGCTGTTGTAGACATTACTATCATTTCGCAACTATATTTTCAGTTTAGTCTTTAGTATTTCGAATAATATTTGCGGTATGTGCGCTTGTCGCTGAGACTGTAAAACACGTATAACAGCATTTGATAATCTTCTCAGCGGTCCTGCCGTCTCGCAGAATTGGTCCAATTGTACTATTTTAATCGTTTGCACATCACATCATATTAAATAAGCAATATTGTAAAAAGGTGCTTTATAATTTATCACTTTGAGCTCCTTAGTTCGTCTGGTGTTACTAATAATAAACCTAATTTAATTCAATCTGATAAGAACAAACAAATCCCGAGTCTACTCCCGGATTGGATTGTAAAAAGTCAAAAGGTATTAACTCTAATCTGATGGAACAAAGTCGAGACGAGAAAATACTCAGGATGTGGTTGATTAGGCCATCCATCTCTGCAAAATTATTCATAACTTAAGAGTATCAGTGAAATCGTAATATCTTGGTATTCTTTAAAATCCCTAATAGGATTATGTATAACATAAAACCTAGACATGTCCATAAATCATCCAATTATATTAAAATGCAAGCAGTTATTATTCGTAGCAAGTATGTCATACAATTATTATTGAGGAACCTGGATGGCCTACACCTTGAGGGCTTAAAAATTCGCCTTATTTACGTTTTAAGCTTAATGATCACACACAGACACTAAATGGAATTAAAAAAACAAAACCAGAATTTCTTTCCTCAATTGAACATGAGACAGAACCAGATTCTTGTATAATTTGTGGAACATTTCTTTTTTTGGCGAAAGTTGTTATTGATGATGTCTTTGTGAATTGAAAAGTTAACGCAATTTAAGACAATAGAAAGACGTTTAGCTATTATGTCCAGAGAAAATGATATATTATTAAGTGTTTCTTCATGGAACATAACAATTGTACGTTTAATCCGCCCACCTAAAGCGCTTTGGGTTATTTAACCTATTGTTACAATCATATACGATTGTGCAATGCTCTGATATCAGAAGAATGAAACCTCGTATTATCTAAACATCTGCAAATGGATTTATATTATCGCTCTTTAGTTTGCTGAAAGAATGATTGGAATTTATGGATGAGCTTAGAGCAAATAAATTGCAATTTGTGATTTTTCATTGTACTGGGATCATAATAATTATCAACACCTAACAGCGACCTATCATAAACCACAATTTTAAAATCACATTGTATGGAAACTGAATAGTTCCCTATATTTTCGCCATGTTTTATGGGTTATAGGGAGACGTTTAAATTATCAAAGTTGTAGTAAACTTTGTTGATATTCAGAATATGTAATCGTAAAAAACCAGCGAGCATCGCAACTGTTGATTTTGACAAGTAGTCATTTTTTTTTATTGGAACACCGTGTATATTATTTGATACGTGTGATATACAGGGTGTCCGTCTTGAAAGGTGTGCTACTTTAGTAGATTATAAATGTTGGTTAAATGAAAGAGAATGAATTTAATGTTGACAAACGGTTTATTTAATGTTAGCAATTATGTATGGAATACACTTCAGATAAATGTCCGCCTCTGTGTTAGCCTTACAAATGCAGGCCCTTTTAGCACAGTTTTCATTACATATTGACACATTTCACCCGGCATTTCATGAATTTTATCACGACTACTTTGTTTGAGTTGCTTAAGGGTTTCTCGTGTGTTTACATAAACCTTGCTTTTCAGATATCCCCACAAAAAAATCAGGGGCAGTCAAATCCGGCGACCGTGGAAGCCATTCAACATTACTATTTCGTAAGATAACTTGTCGAAAGAGGTTTCGTAGTAATGTAATTTTGGCTGTATGCTATGTGGCCCCGTCCTGTTGGAACCTCTTACGATTTAAACCCAAATTCTTACAGTTTAAAAACGTCGATAATCTACAGTTAAAAAGTCGGTAAATACATCGCGCAAGCGCGATATAAAAAAGCGAGCGACGACACTGGCGGATGGTAGCGCTAACCTTTTTACAGATTTGGCGCGCCCATCTATCAATGACGTCACCAATGCACAAATTTAAGACGCAATAATCGGAAATATAAATTTAAAACAATAGTTCATATCAGCGAACAAATTAAACAAGGGACTACTTACATCAGAAATCCGAACGTCCTGCGGGGTTGAGCTAAAGTTGGCCTCTATTAAAGTCCATCAGGGCTACGGAGGGCCCTTTTTAGGTAGTTAAAGATGGTACGCTCAACGCTCTTCCAAAACGTTCGGACCAGCTCCGGCAGTCATGGGCTCGTTCATCCAGGGTCGTGCAGTTACAGTTCGCCAACGGCTGCAAATTATCACCTACCTATGTAGGGAATGGACAGGAAACATGGTAAAGGCGACAAACAAAGACAATTAGGCAAGGGAATCTACATAGATAAAGCTAACGATACGTTACCGAAAAACGTCCACTCCACTCGAAGGTTTTGGCAAAAAAGCCACGTTACATAAAGTCACGGAAACACTTGTCCCCACTTTTTTCCTATTCCACTCGCGTCGCGCGATTTGGCGCAAACGCACTGTGACGTAGCGGAAATACGCGCCTAGTCTTTTAAATTTATGGCGCGAAACTTCCGCACATCAGAATCTAACATTTTATCTATTTCAGCATGCAAATGCTTTTGTAATGCAGGCGATAACGGATATTGACGTTGCTTAAAAGGGAGGGCATCACCTGTAGAGATAACATGTGTTGCAGTAGTAACGCAACCAAGTTCAGAGGTATTAAGTTTACGAAATTTGTCGATTGTAGCGTTAAGGGTTACATTTTGGGAATCAGTAAGAGAAATTTTGTTAGATATTCCTGTAGATGCACAAGAATTTGTTCTAAGAGAGGTTTGCCATGAAAAATCCTGGAAATAAAGTGACAGATTAAAAAGTTTACAGAAATCCACACCTAGTAGGAAAGGATAAGCTAATGCAGGGACAATCAAAAATGAAACGTCACGTTTAAGTGATTCTACTCGAATTTTTAATTTAAGGGAACCCGTTACATATATTTGATTATCGTCAGCTAAATTTATGGAAGTTTTTTCGGGAATAATTTAAATTTTAATATTTTGTTTAGATAATTGATGTAAACCTTCGTTATTTATAAGGGATCATGAGAAACCTGTGTCCAATAAAGCTATTACATTTAAGGAACCAATCAAAATGGGCAAGTCTGGACGATTATCAAAGGGTTTCTTAACAAGTTGTAAAGCGGCAGACTTTTTATGATAAAAGGAATTGACGATTTGTAACCAATTAGACCACTCTGATGGAGTAGAATTACACAATTCCTCTAATGGAGGTAAGGCATTTTGAACATTAACAGTAGCGGTATTATTGTTAGATAAATTTAATAACGGTACAGCGTTAAGGGTAGTTTTATGGTTTAAATCTATTGACGTTTGGGTTCGTTGAATGATTGGTGTTGAGGACGATTTTGATTTCTTGAGATGTTCACGCCCTGAGTTGGAATATCTCGACGAGAGTTTCCCGATATGTTAGGATTACAATTCGTGCAGTTAGATTTATAGATATTTGAGCGACCACAACCATAACAAAAAATATTTTTGGGGTATGTGCAGACATTATAGTTATGTCCACTTCTCTTACAGTTCCAACAGGTAAGCGAGTTATTTGTTGCGGTAGAAGGAACATTAAGGGTAGATATTTTATGGAAAGCTCGAACTTGACAAGCTAAATCTGGTTCTAAAAGGCCAGATTGTTTTTCTGGGGGTGGACGGTATTTATCAATTCTTAACTTCACTTCCTGAAGAGAACGACATAGATCTTTAAAGTGGGCTAAGGAAGAAATGCGTTGTAAGGCCAGACGTTCAGAGAAATAAGGATTTAAATTTCTAAGTAACTGATCGATAATTTCAGATTCTGAGGGTTTATTATCGAGTCTACTATATAAAGCTTCTAATGAGGTAATGAAGGAAACAACATTTTCGTCAGGACCTTGGGTTCGATTTCGTATCTCGTTCCAAAGGTCGGTAATATAACCATGCGGAAGAAAATCTCGTTTTAGGCACGCAACTAACTCCTCCCAGGTAGAAATTTGGTCTCGGATGTTTCGGTACCAGATCAACGCGGAGTCTGAAAACAACTCACCTGCTGAAACAAATAAGTCCTGATCGGTACACTTGCGAGAGATTTTGAAATCAATAATACGGTCAAGGAAAGACGATAAGGAAACTTGCAAGTCAAACCCTTGAAAAGTGAGACCCCATTTGTAAACAGGTATGGATTTTCCTAATGGTTTAGGTTGAGCAAGTACGAGATTTGAAAACGGTAACGATATATCTGCGTCTGCATTTGGATTAAGTCTTTCAAGAACAATCCCTTCAAGTAATAATATTTCCGACAATAAATTTTGTTTAGCTTGGGTCGCTTGTTCATCGTCATATAAGGACAATAATTCTATACGCTGTTTGACATGCATTATTCTCGAAACCAAGCGCCTCAGCTCGATATCGCTGGGACTAGGATCTATTCTATTTATTATACCAAATATTTCGTCCAAAGACAGTTTAATTTCAGATACGTTGTGAGGCCAATCGGAAACGATTTTCTTTAAAATGGCGACGCCTTTCATTTCCTGGGCTAAAATGGCTCTAAGTTGTGATCGACGATCATTTTGATTTGATGCAGGGGTAATATTTCTGCACTCAATCTCGTAGATGAGCTCGAGAGATTTTAGATGTGAAATATTTATGTTGGATTAATATTTGAGACAAAATATATCAGGTATACAATACTGAGGTAAATCAGAAGGTAAAAAACGGTAAAGCTACTTCAAGTCAATACGATAAAGATATTTAACGGTGAAAACTTCCTATGAAAGCATTCGTAAGGAATAATATTCAAATTTTATCACGCTAAGTAACCAAAAAACTAAAGAAACACGTTTAAAACTATATGCGGGCAAGGTTAGTATTTAATAAAGGGATATATCATTGATAAACTACAAAAAGACACTCCAAATTTTAAAAACACGTAGGTAATGTGTTATTTAACAAATAAAACAAGAACTGTTAATCTAGCATTTTCAAAAGATATTCTAAAGGTCAAATCGTTACATTATGCTTTTAAACACAAAGTTTCTTATAAAGGTAATTAAAATATTAAAATAAATAGGTAAATGACTAAAGCACTTTTTTTTGTAAACAGACAAGATAATTTAGGTACAGTTTTTTTTAAAACAGCAAGGGTTATGTTTTAATCTGATATAAATAGATAATTTTCGTAATAAACGGTGTTTAAGGGATGCAAATTAGTTAAATGCTTATTTATTTATATACTTACGTGCATAAAAGTAGGGTTAAACGATCGATTCGTCCCGAAAGTTCATATATGAATCCAAAAATAAACCAATCACACAATACAACTGAAGTGAACAAACACATCCCACATTGAAAATTAAACTAACATTATATTAAAACACATTTTATAACACAACTAAATTTTTAATTACAAAATGGCGGTATTCACCTTTAATTACTATAGCAACTGATTTTGACATCTAAAAAAATGTGGCGTGTTCCAAAACGCGAATATAAGTTTTCAAGGTCACAGATATTAGATAATTGATTTTTTAGTGAAAAAGCTTTTTTTAAATAACATTAGTTAATACATTGTATGTTTATAAAGGAAATATAACCTCACACATTAAAGGCGCAATTTTCTTACGATTTAAACCCAAATTCTTACAGTTTAAAAACATCGATAATCTACAGTTAAAAAGTCGATAAATACATCGCGCAAGCGCGATATAAAAAAGCGAGCGACGACACTGGCGGATGGTAGCGCTAACTTTTTACAGATTTGGCGCGCTTATCTATCAATGACGTCACCAATGCACAAATTTAAGACGCAATAATCGGAAATATAAATTTAAAACAATAGTTCATATCAGCGAACAAATTAAACAAGGGACTACTTCAGAAATCCGAACGTCCTGCGGGGTTGAGCTAAAGTTGGCCTCTATTAAAGTCCATCAGGGCTACGGAGGGCCCTTTTTAGGTAGTTAAAGATGGTACGCTCAACGCTCTTCCAAAACGTTCGGACCAGCTCCGGCAGTCATGGGCTCGTTCATCCAGGGTCGTGCAGTTACAGTTCGCCAACGGCTGCAAATTATCACCTACCTATGTAGGGAATGGACAGGAAACATGGTAAAGGCGACAAACAAAGACAATTAGGCAAGGGAATCTACATAGATAAAGCTAACGATACGTTACCGAAAAACGTCCACTCCACTCGAAGGTTCTGGCAAAAAAGCCACGTTACATAAAGTCACGGAAACACTTGTCCCCACTTTTTTCCTACTCCACTCGCGTCGCGCGATCTGGCGCAAACGCACTGTGACGTAGCGGAAATACGCGCCTAGTTTTTTAAATTTATGGCGCGAAACTTCCGCACATCAGAATTAAACTAAAAACAATGTTTAAGTGCCAATTGGCACGTAACAAACCACGTGTTAGTTAAGCCCAAAGTATGCAGTTCTGGCGTCTACAAGTTTTCAATCATGTCGCAATATCGTTCTCTAGTGACAGTGAAACATGATTATTTTCCAAATCCTCTATTACTAGATATTTTTGATATAAACTATTTTTAGTTCCACTAATTTTTATTTTGGTAAAATAATTAATACAATACACTTACAAAACACTCGATGTATTCATGTTCCCTTTAAATAAAGTTTCATTTTTCTAAAACCGTCAAAAAATTAAATTTGTCCGAGTTCAAATAAGGTCATTACGAAAATTGTACAGTTTTCGATTCAAGGCCGCGCCTGGTGTTGTATGCTTCGCTATGCTACGCTCATTTGTGGCGTCCAAACAAGTTAGTCGCTGTTTATCTGTTAAGGAACGAGGATGTCTTTCCCTAGTTCTAAGACAGCAGACTGGAGAATCGCCATGAGTTGGTGTTTCACTTAAATATTTGTACGATAGAAAATAGGGCACTATTAACCAGTGATTCGTATATTATGCTTATTTGAAAACCCTGTCTAATTTCTCAGTTTTCTGCACCGCAGTTATGAAGTTGTGAAGTTACGAAGTTGTGTAGTTGTGTAGTTGTGAAGTTGTGAAGTTGTGAAGTTGTGAAGTTGTGAAGTTCTGCAGTTGTGAAGTTGTGAAGTTGTGTAGTTGTGAAGTTGTGAAATTGTGAAGTTGTAAAGTAATGAAGTTATGTGGCTGTGAAGTTATTCTAAGTTATGAAATTATTTTATAATACGTCAAGCTAATCATTCTTCAATATATCGTCGGTTATAAAACTTATAAACGTTACAGATAATGATGTAAAGTAAATACCAACCAGAAGGTATCTTTTACGTTTCAATTATAAAAAATAGTTTTTCCTATAAAATAAATACGGCAGCAATCATGTGAAGGCGTGTCGGAGCAGTGATTTGGATAAGACAAAAAGTTTCCAACCGCACATCGTTTGAAGTGGAATCCTTTGGTTTTTGTTAACACTCCTCAGAACATGCGTTCTACCCGTTTCGCTGAGATACAGAATTTATGTTAGGAGGCCCTTAATGGGATACCTTTGTATTGGGCGCCCGCCTTTTCAAGGTTTGTCACATACCTCGCAAAGAAAAGAGCTAATGAGTGTTGTAATAAGAATTCTCTTTTGTTGTCCAAGCCAGATAATTTTATTTTAGAAGATATTTGTTTTGAATATAAAGATGTTTTTCTAAATAAGCGAATTATTTAAAAACTCAACGTATTAAATTTAGTTTCTACATTAATTCTTAATAGAAATCAACTAAATATTTAATTCGATCAATTTTTGAACACGTAACTTGACATACCGTAATTATTATAAAATAAATTTAATTATTAGTGTAAATCGAAGACACCAGATCTGATCTCTACGATGATACCGAGACTTGTTACTAAAATGTTATAAATGCCTAAAATTAATTGGTGGCGATTTAGAAATTTAAATGTCAATTAAAATTGTACTGATAAACATTCCATTAAATAGATGTATAAATTTTGACAATCATTCTTACTTTTGTGGCTCTAAACAACATGAAGTAATTACGAACGAAGAATTATCAATCATAAAAACCTACCCAAAAAAAGTATACCAAATGTCATTACAAATTTCAATCATATATACCGACACAAGAGGTATATAAAATCCAGTATCCGTACGGCGGTGACACAGTGGTATATTTTTTATAAATTTCGTAAGATATCCAGTGACGCAAATAGTGATTCCTTTGATTTAAATAGTTACCCTTTTTTGCAGGTGCGAGGCTAGGTGTATAACAACGGAACTCTTGAGTAAAGAAACGTTTATACACTAAATGGTTTCTACTTTTTAGGGTTCCGTACCTTATACGATATAACGGAACCTTTATAAGATCACTCTCATGTCCGTACGTTCGTCTGTCATAGAAGTTTTTCTCGAAAACTATGTAACGTAGTAATTTGAAATTTGGCACAGTGCTAGGTTTTTATGGCGCGCACATATATCGACAGTCAGAAAATAAAAAAAAATATTTTTAGATTAAAATGGCAGGGGTTAATTCTGTCAAAAAAAAAGTTTTAATAAATATATCGTATGAGGTATCATTTGAAAGAGGATTCTAAAAGGCTTCTAAAAATATTTTTTTTATAATTTTCGGTCCAGTAGTCTTCATGAAATAGCTCAAAATGTGCCAAAAATGACCGTCCTCCCCGTGTTCTCCTACATTTTCAAAGCTAAAATTTTGATTTTAATAGGGATAGTAGCTATTGAGTCATAGACATCGGAAACTGCAAGTTTTTTTGACAGTTGCTGAAAAAAAAATTTTTAACACGGTAATAGAAAACGTATTTACTAATGTACCAGTACAATGTGGGAAGATATATTCATTTTTTAGTTATCACAATCAAATTTGAATAAGATTCCAATATACATAAAAAAATCGAAAACATTAAGATACGTAAAAGGACATGAAAATTTAATCATTACGGGGGATTTTAATTTTTTAATGCAGTGGTAGGTGAGGGTAGGGAAGAAGCAGTAGTAGGTTTATTTGGTTTAGGCACGGGAAACGATAGGGGAAATAAGCTGGTAGAATTTTGCAACAAGAACAATTTAATCATCACAAACACATTATTTCAACATCATGCTAGAAGACGATATACTTGGAAGATGCCAGGAGATATAGGAAGATATCAAATAGATTACATTCTTGTTAGACAACGGTTTAGGAATCAAGTAAACGACTGTAGAAGCTATCCAGAAGCAAATATAGACACTGACCACAACATCGTAATTATGAAGGCCGCACTTAAATTTAAAAATTTGAAAAAAAAGAAACGGAAAAAGGCACTTTGACTTAAAGAAACTAAAAGATAAAGATATTCAAGAAAAATTCGAAAAAAAGTCAAATGAATTGCTGACATATCGGGAAAACATCTGATACTAAAGAAGTAGAAGCAGAATGCAATAACATTAAATCCAGCCTGGACATGGCGGCAAGAGATATTCTGGGGTATACACAAAAAGAAAATAAGCAACCATGGATAACAAAGGATATCCTGAATTTAATAGAAGACGAAAATACAAAAATAAATCAGACAAAGCAGAGCTATAAAATGGGAAATTATTCGCAAACGCAAGAAAGGTAAAGAACAATGGATTGTTGAAAAGTGCAAAGAGGAACAAACTAAGACGGAAATAAGAAAGACAGATGAAGCATACAAACTAATTAAAATTAATTTTAGGAATATAAAACCGCATAGCAAAAATATAAAGGACGCGGGAATAAACGTCATGATAGAAAATGTAGGAGAAGTTGGTAGATGGTAAGAATATATAGGGAATTTACATGCGAGGAAAGAACTAACAGCATTAGAACAGGAATCGGACATTAAAAATGATGACCTGGGATATTCTATACTTAGAGATGAGTTTGAATTAGCATTAAGGGGACTGAAAAATAGTAAGGCGCCGGGTACAGATAACGTGCAAGCAGAAACTCTAAAAGCTACTGGACAAGCAGTGACAGAACGTCTCTTCCAACTTGTAAGCTATATGTATGAGACAGGCGAGATACCTAAAGATTTCAACCGTAACATCATAGTAACTATACCAAAAAAGAAAGGCGCGGATATATGTGAAAATTTTCGAACAATAAGTTTGACAGCACACGTGTCAAAAATATTAACTAGAATTGTACAAAAACGAATGAAAAAACGTGCTGAAGAAATACTAGGAGAAGACGAATTTGGGTGTAGGCGAAACAGGGGAACACGGAAGGCTATTTTAGCTCTGAGAGTGATAATGGAGAAAACAATAGAAAAAGGAGAAAGCGTGTATATAGGGTTTGTAGATCTGGAAAAAGCATTCGACGATGTAAAATAGAAAAAAATGTTCGAAATACTCAAAAAAATTGGAATGAGTTATAGGGATAGACGAATAGTACATAGCTTATACAAAGAGCAAACAACAGTAATAGAATTAGAGCAGGAATGTAGAGAAGTAAACATTAGGAAAGGGTTGAGACAGGAACGTGCCCTATCCCTATTAATTTTAACTTGTACATTAAAGAGGCAATGAATACTATCAAATGCATGAAGACATTTGGAATTACTATGCAGGGACAAAAATTTGATATGCTTAGATTTGCAGATGATATAGCGGTATTAGCATCTAGCAATGAAGAGTTAGAAGCTGCTCTTAACGAAATGCAAACGGTTTTAACAGAGATACGGTATAAAAATTAACAAAACTAAAACTAAAGTACACGTATGCAAATAATGGGAAAATAAATGAAAATCAAGAATTCAAATATTTAATACGAACTTACAAGAGGTTAAGGATTTCTGCTACCTAGGAAGCCAAATAGCGGAAAATGCGAATAGCGCAAAAGATATAAAACAAAGATTAGCACAAGGTCGTGCTACATTTAACAAGAAAAAGCAACTACTGTGTTCAAAGACAACAAACATAGAAACAAAGCAAAAGATTGCTTAAAACATATGCGTGGAGGTCAGCACTGTACGGATATGAAGCCTGGACAGTAGGAGAAGCGGACAAGAAAAAGGTAGAAAGAAGCCTTTGAAATGTGGTGCTACAGACGTATGCTGAAGATATCGTGGACAGACAAAGTTAAGAACGAAGAGGTACTAAAAATGGTAGGGGAAGAAAGAAATATGTGGAAAACGGTAAAATATAGGAGATATAAGATGATAGGCAACACAGTACGGCATGAGGGAATAGTGCGGAATATATTAGAAGCAGAGATAGGAAAAAGAAAAGTAGAGGTAGACCTAGGATAGTCTACTGCACACAGATAGTGAAAAATGTAGGCTGTAGGAATTTCAGGGAAATGCGTAGGCTTGTTCAGAATAGAAATCAATAGAGGTATGCATCCAACCAGTCCCAATACGGAAAAATTAATGACGAAAAAAGTAACTGTATTTAAACATGATGATTATTATAAGCAACTACAAGTATCGGTTGGGTAATATTTTCGAATAATGTTAATTGTGTGAAAGGATTTACTGGAAAACTATTAATTTGACAAATATTTAAGTGTTGGGGGATCTTGTCAGTCACAGGCGGCCTAGCTCAGAATATAAATAAGTGCAGGTACATGTCCAACCAGTTTTGAAACGGAAAACCTAATGACGAAGAAATAAGCGCAGATAAATCTGATGATTATAATAAACAACGACAGGTGTTAGTGTGAAATATCTGCAACTAATGTTGACTGTGCGAAAAGATATATTCGAATAAATATTGAATAAGTAAATGTTCAAGTGCTGGGAGAACTTGGCAGCCACAGGCTGCTTATCTCCCTTCACAACCAATGAATGTCGGAGAAATAGGGTATATAATTGTAAAACAGTAGAAGGGGGCCGAACTGCATCTAACAAGAAAGAACAGCGTCTATCATGAAAGACAACAAACATACAAACAAGAAGAAAATTGTTAAACGCATATGTGTGGAGCACAGCATAGTATGCCTTTGAAATACGGGCAGTAGGAAAAGCAGACAGAAAAACGGTAGCACCCTTTTGGAATGCTGTGCCTCAGATGTATGAGGATGATAGCATGGACAGACAACGTTAATAACAAATAGGTTATGCAAATAGTAGGGAAACAAGGATATTTGTGGAAAAGGAATAGCCGAAATAGAAGGGCAGAATACGTTCTAAGGCATTTTTGGGGAATAGTATGGGATATATTGCAAGCAGAGATAGTAAAAAGGAGGTAGATGTAGACCTAGATCAGATAGTGATAGATGCAGACTGAACAAATTTCAGGGAAATGTGTAGGTTAGCTTAGAATAGGAAACAATGATGTTACGTGTCTAACCAGTTTCACGACTGAAGACCTAATGATGATGATGATACATAAAAATAAAAACAGCTTAATTTGGTTTATTGATTGCTCACTGTAGTATTGGTACGGAACCCTAATAGTGCGAGCTCAACTCACTCTTGGCAAACTTTTTTATGCTGAAAACGATGATGAGACTGAAATCGTCATAATGCATTTCGACTTTTTAGAACCATCATCGAGTTTATGTTTTCTTATGGATGCTATATTAAATTGTTTTACATTTATATAGACTGTTTTTTGACGATTTTAACAATGTATCACATGATCTACTTTTATCTGTAATAACATTCAATATTGTCAAAACGTGTAATCTATTGTAGGTTAAGCAAATTAAAATGAAAACATATGTAATATTAACAAATACATCAATAAAAACAACTTTAAAACACTGAAAGCAAAATTACAAAAAAATTATTACAGCAGATGTTCAAATTGAAAGTCATTTTCTTGTACAAAAAGGTTGGCTCTAAAACCAACTTTGTTTACTGATCTTTGTATATCATGTCTGCTTATGGATGCAAATACGTTAACAGTCTGACGCTTTAGTTCTTCAATGATATGGCTTTCCGTTTTTAAGGTAGTCCCATAAGAAAAAGTCTAAACAAGACAGATCTGGGAATCTTGTGGGTTTTGCTACTACTTCCCGGTTACCTATCTATTGTTGTGGAAAAAGTTGATTTAAAAATTCGCGCACTAAATTTGTGTTGTGTGGAGGTGCAACCCCAGCATTCTTCTTTGTGTTAAAGGCATGTGTTCCAAATAATCTATAAAATGAGTGTTCATAAACTGTAAATAACGTTCTCAATTTAATGTTTTATTATAAATAAATGTACCCAAAATGCAATCACCTAAGATTCCAGCCCTAACGTTCAAGTGAAAGCATGTTCGATTTCTGACTTCTCTAAAACGAGAGGATTTACGATGTCCCAGTAATGCTCATTCTTTCGATTGTACATTCCGACATTGGTACATTGACATTTATCAGACCAAATGATTTTATTTAAAAATTGTGCATCGTTTGTAGTTTGTGCAATTAACCAATTACAGAAAATTAAACGACGAATATTATCACCTGCATGAAGTGTTTGAGATACATGAATCTTGTAGGGCTTATATTTATTATTATGTAAAGTAGCCACACTGTTGTTTGAGGCAAATTTAAATTATGGGCTATGCTATTGGGTGGTGTCGTAGGATTGTCATTCATCTGAAGATAATGTAATAATTTTCATATTGAATAATTTAATAACGTTATACCTACTGTAAGATATTTTGTACATCTTCGGCTGCTAATCTTCGGCCATATTGTTGGCATGTCTTTTCAAAAGAACAGTATTTAACAAGATTTCCGTCTAACCTTAAAAAAGTCTGTTCTATGAGGTTGTCGGCGTTCGGTATGCTTTTCTACGGAGACGTAGAAGGGCCACAAAAATCGCACTACTTATTTTAATTAAATTTTGACTTCGATGTTGAAACTTAGATAAATTTCGACTTCGATCTCGAAATTTATTAAACTTCGACTTTGATGTCAAAATTTAGTTAAAGTTCGGCTTCGATGTCGAAATTTTGTTAAATTTCGACTTCGATCTTGAAATTTATTAAGTTTCGACTTCGGTGTCGAAATTTAGATAAATTTCGACTTCGATGTCAAGATTTAGTTAAATTTCGACTTCGATCTCGAAATTTATTAAATCTCGACTTCGATGTTGAAATTTAGTTAAATTTCGACTTCGATCTTGAAATTTATTAAATCTCGACTTCGATGTCAAAATTTAGTTAAAGTTCGGCTTCGATGTCGAAATTTTGTTAAATTTCGACTTCGATCTTGAAATTTATTAAGTTTCGACTTCGGTGTCGAAATTTAGATAAATTTCGACTTCGATGTCAAGATTTAGTTAAATTTCGACTTCGATCTCGAAATTTATTAAATCTCGACTTCGATGTTGAAATTTAGTTAAATTTCGACTTCGATCTTGAAATTTATTAAATCTCGACTTCGATGTCGAAATTTAGTTAAATTTCGACTTCGATCTCAAAATTTATTAAATTCCGACTTCGATCTCGAAATTTAGTTAAATTTCGACTTCCATCTTGAAATTTAGTTAAATTTTGACTTCGATGTCGAGATTTAGTTAAATTTCAACTTCGATCTCGTAATACCAAAAAGAATAAACTTTTGACTGTAAGTTAAAAATCCAGCAAAATTTCGAGATAGAAGTCGAAATTTAAGTAAATTTCGAGATCGAAGTCGAAATTTAACTAAAGTTAGACATCTAAGTCGAAATTTAATAAATTTTGAGTTCAAAGTCGAAATTTAAATAAAATAAGTAGAGCGATTATGTCCCTTCTACGACTTCGTACGTTTCCAAATAATTACGACTTGCAATAACCGCATTATTATGTGCTTGGTAAAATATTTTCAAAATATCACGTTTTCAAAATATGAAAACGCCATTTAAATTGATTGAAATAGATATTAATCACAATGCAACTAGACAAACTTATTATGAAAAGTCAACGCCAAAAGCTACTAGTTTGTTTCAGTTGTTTTTCAAGCCAAACTCTTTTTTGTCAATAATTGATGTTTTTACAGATGAAAGTATAACATGCGATACATTGTTGAAATCGTTAAAAAACAGTCTATTTAAATGTAAAACAATTTAATATGGCGTCCATAAGAAAAAATAAACTGATGATGGTTCTAAAAAGTCGAAATGCTTTATGACGATTTCAGTCTCATCATCGTTTTTAGCATAAAAAACTACTTTAAAAAAGTTTTACAGATTTCAAAAATTCATGAAAACAAAGTTATTGCCAAAAAACAAAAAATGCATTTTTCAAAACTTTTACGATAATTAAAAAAACAAACGCAGTTACGATCAATTTCTTCTGTAAATATTAACAAGCATCACAATCTTCAACTTTGCCCCAATTTAACCAACACTCTATCTCTTACCGTTTCTAAGATCCCAATGGTAAGCGTTCAAATTGAATAATCCTGTATATAAAATAACTCTTTAAGAATATAATGTTAGGAAAACACATTACAGATTACAAGCAGCTAACCTATTAATTACAACACCCTGTATATTGATTTATTTTCGAAAATGCCTTTAGTTCTAATACTCTAAATAGATTTTCTGAAATATGTCTTATTAGCTCAGAAAACGTTATTTTACTCCTTTTAATACATTTCTACAAGCATGTTTTTAAAAGTTATAATCGTTTTCAAAATTCATCAAATTTCTAAAAGTACTTTAACGCTGTATAAATCAAAGATTTGATTCTACATCTCAAAAAATGTGTAAATATTTTATAACGCACAATTTAGTTACAACCTTGTGTGAAATAAGGTAACCAACCAGTAGTCCTTCGGTCATTGAAGATACGTCAACGCTTTTAAATAAATTCCTAAGTAATATTTATTTAAATAAAATAACACTTTCCAATGTTACTGAGAGCACTTCACATCGCCTATTTTACCAAGTAAAATCACATACAGAACTACTTTTCTTGACAACCTAACACGTTCTTGTACTTAACATTAAACGCCGTAATGACTATAATCATACCTTGTTTACAACCACTATAATATTACTAATCGTACTATTTTTACATGTCCGTCTTTCGACAAGTGCATTTGTTTATTCAATTTAAGTAGAAAACCATCATTAATACGAACCTTGCTGTGTTCTCACTTTATAAAGTTTTTCCAATTGCATCGTAAATCTTATTTTACATGAAACAATAATTGCACCCACGTAAGCAATAATGCTCTAATTGGATAAAAATTGTTGGAAGATGTGGGGGCTTAGTAATTTCAGTTATTAAAGTCTATGATTCATAAGGTAATAACAAACACTACAAAGGTGTAAAATCAACAAAAAGAAAACCTTAAGTTATTAAATGTATATGCTGCTATTAGAATATTTTATAGGTTTTAGCGGTACTTTGTAAACTTTTTATTTTCACATGTGCGATACTTACAAACCGGATATTCGATATGACGTAGATCGTAAAGCATACACGAAACATATTTATACAAGGTATACATTTTTCTTTAACCTGAAAATCGATAAAACAATTTCTACCTATTGGATAAAAGACTAAAAAGTTTTCTTATGTGTTTAATTTGTTGCAATGCTTTAGAAATGTTAAATCAATTCTAGTTGCAATTAATAGATTCTCTACTGTGGTATTTCACAAATTAGTTTATTGCTGTTTATTTTGGAGAAAACACCTCAATCAATCAATCACCCTTCACGGTATTTCCTTCGGGGTAACCAAACCTAGCACCTCTTTGTGGGAGGATATGCACAGTATTACTCTAGACTACTACATTACTTTCATACCCAGCAACATTCACAATCTTTCTCCACATCTATTGGTTTCTACACATTACTTTTGGCACGCTCTTTTATTCCACATACTTCTCACCTGTCGTTCTTTCAGAACCTCCTCTACTACATCCAACCATCGCGTTCTGCCCCTTGCGGCTCTACCAGTCAGGCGTCGCCGTGGATCAATGTAGTAAGCGTAAGACTACGGATCCCAAGGTCCTGGGTTCGAATCCCGACACGGCCAACTGCTTGAAAAATAGCAGGTGAGCATTTTTCACAAAAATTACGCCCTCGTTCGGATGAGAGGTTAAATGGAGGTCTCGTGTGTGAGTGTTGTCACGCACGTTAAAGATCCCTACCTTGTCTGGAACGGCAAGGGTTCGGCAAAATTCTAAATTTCCAGGCAACAAAAAACTCGCCTCCTGGCCAATGTAATACCTTCGGGTGGAGCATTAGAAATATAAATAAATGAACGGCTCTACCAGTCATCTTACTTGCATACATACGTTTGGTAAATATATTCGCGTTCATGCTTTTCATATGTCCAAACCATCTAAGCGTACTTTGCTCGCTTAACTCCTCAAGGGTCACTTGCACGCCACACCCTTTTCTGATCCATTCGCTTGGCACTTTGTCTCTCAACGTTTTTCCGCACACACTTCTTAGAAACCTCATTCCTGAAGTATTTATACGACTAACATGCTTCTTCTGCCAGACCCAAATTTTGCTTCCATACAGAACAGTTGGCACAAACCACTGTTGTAAATGGCCAACTTTGCATTTACACTCAATCTTTCATTCCCGTTCACTGACCACATACTACCGGACACTTTTCTTCCAGCATTTGCCCTCCTTTCTATTTCACAATACAGCTTTCCATTACTCAAAAACTTTCTTCCGAGGTACACGAAGTCATTTACTTTCTGTATCGTGTCATTGTCCATTCTAAATACAAAGTCCTCAATTCCGTCATCTCTGTCAAAAATCATTACTAACGTCTTATTTATATTCACTTTCAATTGTATATTTCCACACGCTTCTGAAGGTCTGTCAAGCATTCGAGGCAAATCTTGTGACGATTCGTCCAACAATACGCATCATCCGCATACAACAGAACACTGATATTTGTTTTACCAATTTTCACTCCTTCCATTCCTTCGCAAGCCTGCATGATACATTTATCCATAAATACATTGAACAGCCATGGTGACATCACACAGCCCGGTCTTACACCTCCCACAATCTCAGAGTATTGCCCCATGTAACCATTCACACGTACACATGCCCTACTGCCTTCGGACATCGCTCTGATAGATTTTATCATGCACTTGCTTACACTGTATTCACGCAGCGCCTTCCATAATTCAATTCTGTTCACTATGCTGGTATTTGTTGGAACTAATTTTAAAAGACGTGATGATTGATTTCGATCCCCCAAGAAAATTCTTTGATCTGTAAATAAGTAAGGGGTCATTCGATTTGAAAAAAATTTCGAAGGCTTTGAGAACCTGAGGAAAAACACAATGATAATTGATATCTTACACTACGGAGTTATATTAAAAATACTGCGAAGAGTAATTTTTATAAATATTCTAAAAATGGTGTTGGTGGTTAAATACATACAGGTAAACCCCACTATAAAACAATTATAAGCGTCACTTTTTCCAGCCAAGACTAGCATATAATGCCAATTAACATAAGGAACTGCGCACGCTTGACCATCGGCATAAAAGGCAAGGAAGCCATGTTCCAATGCATTAGTCGTCAAAGTATTGTCGAGTTTGATCAAAATTACAAGTTAAAGATGGATTTTTATTGTGTTGACGTTACAAGTGATGTGCGAGTACCACAATTCAATATCATCCAACTAGTTGGTAAGACAACCTATAGGTTAGGCGAATTTCCACCAAATTCTCACCATCATGTAATAGAAGTTGGTTTTGATTTATATGGTGGTCTTCAACCTGTCATCCAAGTTATTTGCTATAGTGGTATGTGTGCAGATTCTACGATAACATTCTTATACTTCGATTGGAAGAAATTGTGTACTTTTCAAGTGGAATTTCAAATTCACAAGTCAAATTGACTACTGGAGACGACGTTGTTGACCTACAATTAGATCAAGATTTAAAAATGCAGCTGAGCACAGCCTTTAATAGAAGTATATGGCTGTTGAACAATTTTGAAGTAGAGAATTTATATAATATGGAAATTACGAATGATCGGAATGTTATTGTGCTATTTGCGTACGAGTGCATCAAGCTATTAAATTTGCGGGAATTAATCTGTTATAAAATGGAGGAGTTGAGGTGTAAAAACTTTCCGGAATTTTACGAAAAATTTGTAGGTGATATAAAAAATATATGTGGAAATACGACGAACGATGAAAGGGTTCAAACGTTATTAGAGGTAAAGAGCCGTGCCAGTATTTCTCTGTCTAATGATTGCAGCAATTTAAGTTACTTAATAGTGTTGGAAATTATTAAATGTTACCCCATCCAATACTTAAAAGATGCGACTGTAGTGCAATCGCTTGCGCAAATGTTTAGAGATTTGTCTATCCCAGATTCGCCAGACTCTAGTTACCACAGCGGTTTATAGATGTTATCAATACATGTATATATCTTATTAAAAACATTATATTTCTTGATAAAGTTTGTTTTACATATTTGTATCGCCAACATCAGCAAAAATTATTAATAAGCGTATTAAACTATCTTGGTTTTTTTTTAGGTTTAAAGTGGTGTAACCGATAACTGCATTCCTTTTAGCGTCACCAAATATGTGGTTAATAATATGAAAAGTTGAATGGAAGTTTTTTCAAAATGGGCAGTAATGCCGACGACAATTTTTAATTGTGGTAAATACAATCAATCGTCTCGTAGGAATATTCGAGTTTCACTTCCAAATAATTTACAAAACTGACCTCGTTATGTATTCAAAACAAATTAGACATATTTCTTGTATTTCTCAAAACATGTAATCAATAAAATAATTAATAGAAAGTGTCGGTGATTGCTAGTGCTTTAACTACAGTATTTGTATTTCCCTAAAAACATAGTCAAGAATGACTACTAGAAAAAAATTATATACCGATTTCACATGTAATCGGGCGATCCCATTTATATATTAAGAAGACATTACATTGAAATGTTTTACATTATTCTAAAAACAAAACATTACTATTTGAAAATGGTTTTAAATATTAAACACTTCTGGCTTATAAAGGGTTCATTTCTAAAATTTCCACGGTTTTAGATTTTCAGGAGTGGTTGGTTAAAGCATATGTCACAGATGTGCAAAAATTTAGAGGTTTGAGAGCTTTAAAGTGTAACTTTGTAAGGAGCGATCCTATTTAAAATCTGTTTGCATATTTTGATTCTGCGTAAAATTCTAGACTAATTTGATGTTTAACATGGTTAAAAAATTTATGCGTACGGCCAAAAATCGCCAGCAAAAAATCTTAAAATGAGGGTAGCTCCCTGGGGGATGATGCTATCTAAAAAAATCCTAGAAATTCGGGTAGCTGAGAAAAATCTAATATTAATTGATACCAAACAAGGTACATTTATCTCGCGGGTGGAAATGTGGAGAAAGATTTATTTCGCAGAGGATATATGTGTAAAACGGTAAGGGGTGGTCCTATTTTAAATCTGTCTACAGATTCAGATTTCGCGTAAAATTCTAAACTAATTTAATGTGTCGCATGGCTAAAACATTTATAAGAACGGTCAGAAATCGCTACCAGCAAAGAAAATTAAAATGAGTGTAGCTCCGTGGGGATGATGCTATCTGAAAAATTCCTAGAAATTTGGGTAGCTAAGAAAAATCTAATATTAATTCATACCAAACAAGGTACATTTATTACAAAAGATGAAGTGGCTAGTCGAAGAAAACTATTTGGTCCAGATGTGTGAGGAAATGAGGGATTCTGGAGAAAATAAGGTGCTCAAACTGTTAAAAACCATCTACTCCCCATGTAACCATTCACACGTACAAATGCCTTACTGCCTTCGTTCATCGCTCTGATAGATTTTATCAACCACTTGCTCACACTGTATTCACCCACCGCTTTCATAATTTACTTATGTTCACGGAGTCATACGCCTTTTCTAGATTTACAAATGCTACATACATTTTATTTCTGGCATGCATACACTTTTCAACAATTTGTTGCATTGCGAAAATTTGATCCACACATCCTTTACCAGGCATAAAACCACATTTAACGTCCCATATCTTGCTCTGTGTTCTCCTACGAACTCCCTTGATCATGATTTTTCCATACACTTTACCGGGTATACTCAACAGACTTATCCCACGATAAATTATGCATTCACACTTGCTGCCTTTACCTTAGTGCAAAGGAATACTGATCGTACTCTTCCAATATTCAGGCACCTTCACTTGTTCTGTACACAACTCTATCAGTTTGCACAAACATTCAATCAGCACCCCGGACCCATACTTAAGCATTTTACTTGTTATTCCATCTTTGTCATTCTTCAGAGTTCTCACCGCCTTCCATACCTCATCTACGCTGCATTCAAATTTTATACTGTTATCTACTTTTTCGACAAGTATATTACTGCTTTCTTTATCATCCATACAGTCATATGTATCCTTCTTGTCAACACCACACAGCGTCTTAAAATACTCTTTCCAAAAGCTTCTCACAATTGTTTCGTCCGAAACAATTTAATTTCTACTGTTAACAACGCCATTCACACGCTTATTTCCACCCTTTCTTGTCTTCCTTGCCCATTTCCAAAACACGTTTTTATTTCCTTCAAACTCATTCTGCATTTTTTCACCCTCCATCTCTCTCAGTTGCTCTTTGCTCGACTTCACTACTTCTTTCGCATATCGTCTTTTCTCCTTATATACTTCCTGAAGTTGCTTTCTTAACTCAACATCTTTTTTGCAATCATTCTCTTATGTGCTACTTTTTTTTCCTGGACAACCTTTTTGAACTCATCGTTCCACCATGCATTTTTATTACATGTACCAGTCACTGTCTTTCCACATACTGCCACAGAACATTTCATTATACTGTTCTTAAAATAATCCTATGCTTTTTCCACATTTTCTAACTTCAGAGCATTATACCATTCCTGTTCTCTCTCTCTCTCTCTCTCTCTCTCTCTCTCTCTCTCTCTCTCTCTTTCTCTAACATAGTAGCGTACTCTCTTTGAGTCGACTCTTTCACTACGTGTTCTACTTTCACTCTTAATTGTCTCACTACTTTTTTCTCCACACCCACTTTCGGCTAAGGTCAATTCTGGACAAAACTAGAAAATTATCTGTTTCAGACCCAGATCCTCCCATTACTCTCGTATCTTTTACCAGTTCTCTTAAGCTTTCATCGAGCACAACCAAATCAATTATACTTCTTGCATTTCTGCTTCGCCATATATACTTGTGTATGTCCTTATGTTTATACCATGTGTTGGATACAAACAGTTCTCTTTGCATATATATATACTCACTAACATATCTCTATTTTCATTCGTTCTTGGATCGCCAAACGAACCTACCATATGTTCAGCATTCTCTCTGTGTACTCCGACCCAACTATTCATATCACCTAATAGAAACGCACGGTCATTAGTTTTACGTTTGCTTAATACATTTTCCAACTCCTGCCGAAACTGCTCACACCCCTTATTGTCATTCACTGTAGCATAACATACTACTACAAAAATCTTTCTAAAGCGCACTATTTATTATTATTTAATATTAAAAGCATATCTAACACAGGATATTTTCTGTAGTATGTTCGTTACGTTCTAAATTGACGTCAGTTACATAAATGAAATGTACTCTACCAACGAGACGTAGCTGTAAATAATGCACCAGCTACCTTACAATAATGAGGGTGGGTGCCATAAAAGCAAATGCAAGTCTTTTTAGGGGTATACAAACTTCAACACTTTTACTTAAGCCTACCTGGAAAAGTCTTTGAACTTTCTGTCCAATAAGAGACGTTGAGCGCCATCCCACCTGATATCAGTCTCGCTAGGCGATGGTGTTCTAAGAGGCAATTTAAATTGTTTTTTTACAGTATAGGTTGATGGAGCCTTGTGTACACTTGTTTCTCACTCTTAAATTAAAATAAACAGAAGCAATAGTAAAACTGCAAGACATTCACCTAACCTTTTATCCAAACACGAATATCACAGTATTTAACAAACATAACAAAACAAATAAACTAAGCTGTATCCCCAACTGGCTAAATGTGCGTGTATCTAAAAGAAAAAGAACATCTTAAATTTATTCAATTATAGATATTCATCCAACCAATTTAACTTGTGTATATAAATTTATGCAAATACCATTGCGGTGCTTGTCTATATTATAATTTGCTGTTTACATTACGCCTTTAACTAAGCATGCACCAACGTAAAAGTCCTCTTAATACCAATATATTTTATATAACCAATTATAAAATATATGAGCATGAAATATTTTAACATAGAACACACTAGGGTGGCCAAAAGTTTTTCAGGGGAACATGGAACAAAAATTTAGATAATCTCTTGCCAGAGGCGATACTCTAAAGCTTAACGTTCCTAAAGTACACCAGGGTTTTCCGAATATAAAAATAGACTAGGATAGAGATAGATGACATTCGACTAATAGTGAAAAGAAAACTCCCTGTAAGCCATAACGGCTAACTCTGGAGACTAGTTCAACGTTCCTGCATAATCCGTAACAAACTGAGGCGAGAAAAACAAGAAAGCAAGGAAATCTCGAATTGAGAGACCAGAGGAAACAAGAAAGTCGCGAAAGATGGAAGCAAGCAAGGAAGAAGTACCAAAAAAACTCATCTGGGAATCGAAAAATAGCAATTGGAGACGTTTATAAAGAGAAATAGACAATAATGTATAGGGCGATGGGTGCAGAATAGTGATGAAAAGATTTGGGGCAAGCCCCAAAAATAAAACTAGAACGACAAGCAGAAGCAAGGATCTTCCATGAGTTATTCTCGATGGCAGAGGCTATTAAGAGACCAACATGGCATGAACTTCAAATCGATGTTCCAGAGTTCAACATCGAAGAGCTGAAGAAAATCTCCGGGACTGGACGGTCTTAAGCAGAAATTGTCAAGCTAGCAGTTCATGCTTTTCCAAAAGAAATCCTAAATATGATGAATAAAATCACTAAGGCAGGGATATTTCCCAGTATTTGGAAGGTAGTCCGCTTAATATTGATAGAGGAGCAAGGAGAGAACCCTAAATATATGCCGATATGCCTGCTGGTCGCCATGGGTAAACTGTTAGAACGGCTTATTTTCATGAGACTCCTAAACGAGATTGAAGAGAAAGGTAGATTATTTGAAAATCAATACGGGTTCCGAACGGGCGGATCTGCACTTGACCCTATGCTACAAATAAAGAATAAAATAAAAACAATCAAATTGTATTAGCAACGGTCAAAAATGCAGAATTACTAAGGATTAAGGCATTGCGGCAATTCACACGGTTGTTAGTGCCATCGAAAAAATTAGACCTAAGTAGTCTGTAGCAAAATGGAGTCTATTTTATTAAGTACTGGTAGAAAAATTTCAAACATCATAATAGATATTGAGTGGGAAAAAATTCAGAGTAAAAATACCGTTAGGGTAACCTTAGGGTAATATTCGACAAAAATTGCACAATGAAAAGTCACATTCAAAAAACTAAAAAAAACTATAGGCGCTATAACACCTATGATGCCGAGAGTGGATGGTCTTAAAATCTCTAAGAAACGTATACTATGCTCCGTAAGACACTCTCTTATGCTATATACAGCATCGATCTAGGAGCATCTAACGGACATTAAGTTCTACATATCAAAGCTCCTGTCAGTATAAAGTAAGTTTGCTGTAGCTATTAGTTCTGCCTGCAGAACTATATCTACAGAAACTGTTTTAGTGGTGGCAGGTCTAATGCCCATGATAAAAGAAAGCAAAAAAGATCATAAAAAGATAAAGGAGAAAAAGCTTGTATTCATAACACCATGATAGACAAATGGACTGCGGAATGGAATGAGGAGGGCGGCTACGTCGCGTTGTTGGTATGCGTGTGACTACTACCCCAAGGTCCCGGATTCGAATCCCGATATGGTCCGCTTGAAAAATGTTAGGCGAGCATTTTTCACAATAATACGCTTTCGTTCAAATGAAGGGTATAATGGAGGTCCGGTGGGTGAGTGTTGTCACGCATGTTAAAGATCTCTACTTTGTTTGGAACAGCAAGGGTTCGGCAAAATTCAAAAATTTTTCAGGTAAAAAAACCCGCTTCTTGGTTTTTTTTAAATATAACTTCGAATAAGAGAGTAAATCGAATGGCAAAAAAAGATCTAAAATAGAAAGATAAAATATTAAAATGTCAATTAGCATCGGATAGAATGATGCGAGAAGAACTGCTTACCGTCGTCCCACGCATCATTCTAGTCAATGGGGTTCTCTTGATGTGGTTAGCATATGCGCCACCTACGCCTTAAAAAGGACTTGTCATGCAGCATAAACATTATACCGGAAGTCACTTGCCAAGGAATTGCAATTAGAGCGCGTGGTTAGTCGCCTCATTATTTTTAAACGTACCCTGGAAACATTCAGTTCATTTTTAATTTGTAAAAAATAATTTTGGGGAAAATACCAATTTATGACCCATTCTTGAGGATTAATTAAAGTATTTTCATGAAGTTGTGAAACATCCTGTGTAAGGAACAAGCAATAAATAAAATAAAAAAAATTCAAAAAGTAAGTGTCGTAATTAAAGAAAGGAAAATTCATGTGTTATATTAGCAGATACAGATAAGAAGCTAGAAATAGGACTAAATAAAATTAAACAAGTTTTAGATAGAGATTTCGGCATGATAATCAATAAAACCAAAATTAAATATGAGGTGATAATAAAGGAGATAGCGGTAGAAAGGTGATGTTACAGCTAGAGCCAGAAAGAATAGAAGTAAAATACTTGTGCTACTTTAAGGGTTGAATTATAAATGACAATAAAAGTAAAATAATATAAAAGTAAGAATGAAAGCCTTGTAGATGCGATACTAAAATCTAACAAGTTACGTATCCCCCAATCCATATATGTATAATCAAATAGGAATTATTAAGAAATTATAAAGAAACTTAAGTTAGATGCAACATTGTATTTCAAGGATAAATAAAGAAAAGGTTAATGAAAGTTCACAAGCAAGTTGTAAGAACGGATGTGAATACATTGTATGCCAGACGTAGGTAATACTTCAGGTGCAGGTTACAGACGGTTAAGAAACCGCAATTATTAGAATTAAGATTGTTACATTGTATAACGAATAGAATAAAGAAATAAGCAGACATGAGCTCTGCAATTCCCACAGAAATGTGAGGGGCAGGGACAACATATATACCCTGGGAGCCCCAAACTAGTCAGTCAGTCTTGACTATTTCAGCTTTTACATTGTTGGTTGCTTAGGCTACTCGCCCTAATTTAAATTCAATTAGTAGTAAATTTCGACTTAGTATAATTTCACACAGTTTGTCAAAATTCCAAATGTAATTTCTGTTTAATAAATAAATTTGTTACAAGAAGTTTTGGAAGGAGACTTTTTAAAAGGGCAGTTCCTAAAGCTCGAAACGTAACTAGCATAGCTCTAACTGTTAGAAGACGAGATTAAATTAAAAGCCTTTGTTTGGACTATACGACAAAGAAGAACTTAGAACGTTAAACGCTTTCAAGATGTACTACTAGGGACGAATGCTTAATATCATTTTCGCCCAACGTCGTGATGTCAAATTCACGCACCTTGTGATGAGTATCTACCGCGTATTATAAACATCACACGCTAAAATTTTTAGTAATAAGATGAATTTAAATAACAAAACATTCAGTACTGTAATTTTACTCGTTTGTCAAGATGAATTATTCAAAACCGAAAGATATTTTAAGCGATGTCTAAAAGAAGGACGTAACTTGGACATTAGACACTTGTTCGAAAGGTTGCCGAGTGGAAAACCACTTCTCTGCTTTTGCTTAGACTTCTTAATAATTTCGTAGCAAGATCGTGAATACATTTTTCTAACGATCTAACAGTAAACAATTTCTATGAGCTTGCTTAACGAAGTAGAACAATTTCTTTTATGGCTATTTCAATTAATTAAATAAAGTTCACAATTTACATTTACTTATTGTATTAATGTTAATGCATTTTAGTTGTAGTTAGCCTAACCATTCGAGAATGCAAATGACCAGTAGTCATTCTACAATTAATTAATTATCCAGCAAGCTATTTTTTTAGATAAGATTATAAACATCAGAAAACAACAATTTCAAATGCAAAGCTATACCATATACGGAAATGATCATTAAATAAACATGCCATTATCAGGTGTTTGTCTTTTTTGTGATTTGGAATTTAAAACAAATACTTTTAATCAAGTAGCCTAAAAGACACACTAAAAGATATAAAAACTTTACAATAGTGGACTACACTCCGAGGTGAAAAGTGTTGAGAATTAAGATAGATTACTAAGGCGCAAAATGTTGAAGCAACCAATGCTTGAAGCAAGAACGAAACTTTCCACCGAAGTTTGTATACTATTTTATCTTCAACAAACTATAAAAATAAAACAACATTAAATATGGTTTAAAGAACACGACGTGCTTCTCCATCATGTTGAACGTGGGAGTCTTTGTAGAAATTTTGACATTTCTAATCTAGACTAATGGAGGACAATATTTATAAAGTATTCTTGGGTGGCGTATTCGTCATACATAAGTTTGATCAATTAGTTTCCACCCGAATGTGAGGTACGATTTTTTCATCCGGGTGCAAAGTACTTACCATCCGTTTGGTCAGTAATCGTTTATTATAAAACCTTGTAATGTTTTTTTACTGAGCAAGTTTTTCATTACTTTTGGGACCTTTGCCATAAAATTATAATGACAAAAGATGCTCAGATTTCCTGTTTTTAATATAAGATCTGGGGGTATGAGTATTAGAAAATGGCCACTAGAAATAAAAAAACTTAATTTGACAAAACAACTAACTGACTAGGTCTGCGATGAGCATTAGCTTGAGAGTGAAGATAACGATTTGTGAACAAAATGGAATTTAGTTAAAGAGTCTAATCACTAAACTATAAATTAAGTAATGAGCGCCACTATACCCTGTTATATGATGCAGGTCTAAATAATACATTTGAAGGTAGGTATAGAAACCTTCAAGTACGACTAACCTCAATTAGCATGAAATTTATAACAAAATTATAAAGCAACATGTATACTTACTTAACTTACTCATAACCTGCATAAGAACTGATCTACGATATATATCGGGTTGATTCTGTAACATAACATCAACAATTCGAGATACTAACTAGGCTCAGTGGAATCTGTTTTGTTCAAATCGGTATTAATCAAAATTTAGATACTTTATTAAAGCGCTCAGTTTGATTCTTGGCTATCACATAACATACAACAGATTTTTAAAGGAATATGCTCAATTAACAATGTCTTAAATTTAATGATTGATAATAAAAGATAACTTCAAAAACTGTAAACATTTTTTATTAATTTAGTTTCTTATCAATTCAAATACACAGTATATGTATTTATATTTAACATATCAGAAATTATGAAATATTATTTACGTAAATGAAATATTATTGGTATATACATTTTTGGGCACAGCTGAGATAGATCTATCAAGTTGTGTAACAATCAAGTGCTTTAAACGTAACCTTAAAAAAATAAGCATTAAAGCATAATTAAATTCAGTTCTTAAAATGCAAGTGACAATATTTTTAAAATTCAGATTTTAAATAACTTCCGAAAAAAATAGTTTTCAAGATCTTCATTATGATCGATTACCAAAACTTTTAGATGTTTAAATATCTTGGGTCAGACGATCAATTTTAATAATTTATTATATCACTATTAAGAGATTTTCTACCCTGGTCTAAATTTGAGTATTTTCCCCCTATTTGAATACAAATAATTCCACTTATTTGAATTCAAATATGAAACATCTAGAGTGCAAAAAAAATTTACAAAAAAAATTGTCTATCTCCCTATACACTTATCTTTCTAACTTACCTAACTTATATCCAATCCTAAAAATATTTACACCTATCCTATATCCCTATCCTATTCCTAACTCTCACCTAATTTTATAACTTCAAATTATCCCTAACTTCATCCTACTTATCCATCTAATCCTATATACCTATCCTATTCCTAACTTTTAACTAATCTTCACTATTCTCACTTCCACCTACCTAATCCTATATACCTATCCTATTCTTATTCTATTCCTAACTCTCCACTAATCTTATAAGAAATATCTACACTTAACCTATCTTATTTTCTTCCTACATTTAATTTTCCTTCTCCTCCTATATACCTAGCTTTATTTTCTATAAACACTTACTTCTACTCTTCTATATACACCTATTCTATCCCTATATTTTGTTCATTTAATCTTCATTTCTTATTTAAATCTGACTCTTTTCTTGATCCTCCAAGTCTTTCTTCTCACCATCCTAATACTCTTCATCCCTATTTCTCCTCCTTCTATATCTATATTTATCATCCCTGTTATCTCACATAAAATAAACTCATCCCTATTATCCTGACTCTTAAATATTGCTTCTTCTTCAGTTCCTACACTTGTCTGTTTCTCATTTATTATTATTTCTTTTTCAGCGGACAAACCAAACGATACTACCTTAAAATTATAGATTTTCCCTCTACGGAAAATCCTGTGTACCTTCTAGAATCCTTGTGTAATGGAATCAGCCAGAATGAATTCCTTAAATCTAATTTACTAAAAACAAACTTGCCACTTAACCTCGTCAAAAGTGTTTCCATGGATGGTGGACAATGGAATTGCGGTTTGGTCCGTTGATTAATTTTTCGTGCATCTAAACATAAACGAAAATTATCATCCTTTTTCTTAACCACCACCAACGGATTTATGAAATGAGTGTTTGAGACCTCTATTATGCCATCTTCCAACATTTTATTTAATTCTGCCTTCACCTGCTCCCGATATGCTGCTGGAATAGGATACGCCTTGGCGTTGAACGGTTCTGAATTATCCACTTCCAACACTTGCTCATAGCCTAACGCTGTGCTTGCTTCTACCCTCACTAATTCTGCATGTTTTTGTAATAAAGCTTGAACTTCTACTAGCCTATCCTCTGGACATCTTATTGTCTTGATCTGTTTAACTTCATCATCCTCTACCTCTACTACATCAATACTCAACCCAGTGTCATCCTCTGTGACTTCATAACTGCCCTTCCATGGCACTACCCTATCCTTAATCCTTACTATCTTCCTTTCCATATCTATCAAAACCCCTAACTGCATCATACAGTCAACACCTAAAATACTCTGAAACTTCAGTCCAGGTACAATTACAAACTCCTGTTCACAGCTTAAACCTCCTATATTTATCCTAAGCACCACAACACTATTTACTACAGCAAACTTCTTTTTATTTGAAGCTACTAAATGGCTACGCTTTATAGGCATAATTCTATCACAAACCTTATCCCTAATTTTGCTGACGAATTCCTCCGACATTAAACTCGCCTCTGCCCCTGTATCAAGTAATACTTCTACATTATTCTCAAAAATTCCTATATTAATAATTGGCAAACATAATTTTTCCACAGTTTCTGGCTCTATTTCCTCCTCAATTTTGAAAAATTCACGTGGATGTTCATACACATTTACACAGAAATCTAGTGGTCTGTCGCGTTCTAAAAATCCTATCTCGTCCTGTTTTCCGTACTTGGTCCTGGTTGTCCTTCTACAACCTGTGCGTACGTCCTCCTCGTATTAATATCCGTGTCCCTGTCTCTATTCGGCGTGCTCGTCACAGTCCTGTTTACTTCCGGTAAACTGTTCTGTCTCGTGTAACTAGGTCTTGGCGTCGGTCCCCTAGTCGCACTATTGCTTCTGTATTCCTGTGCGGGCGGCTCCGTGGCGTAGTGGTATGTGTGTGACTACTACGCCCAAGGTCCCGGGTTCGAATCCCGACACGGTCCGCTTGAAAAATGTTAGGCGAGCATTTTTCACAAAAATACACCCTCGTTCGGATGAGAGGTAAAATGGAGGTCCCGTGTGTGAGTGTTGTCACGCACGTTAAAGATCCCTACCTTGCTTGGAACAGCAAGGGTTCGGCAAAATTCCAAATTTTCCAGGTAAAAAAAAAAACTCGCTTCCTGGCCAATGTAGTACCTTCGGGTGGAGCATTGGAAAATCACATGTAATGTATTCCTGTGCTCGTCGTTACCAATTTGGTCGAAAATTTCTATTGTAGTCAGGCCGTCTCGGAAAATTCTGTGTCCTGTTGTCAAACCTAACCGGGTTAATATTTGGTTCACGTACCTCTCTTGTCCGTTCTACACATACATCGTCATATCTCTGTAAATATTCCAAAAATGTCTCACGTTCTGTAATGTTTTGTAAGGCCACGTGTTGTCTGATTTCGAGTTCAAAATGTCGTGATAAGTATTTGATTATTTGTCTGTCCGTCAATGGTGGATTAAGTTGTTTGGCCACACTGTATTTGAGAATGGCATATTGTTCCCTAGAACCTGCAAACTCTCCCTTAAATTTTCCTGTAATCAAGTCGTCCCTAATCTGATCCTGTTTGTGATCACTCCAGTAATGTTGTAAAAATTTGTTTTCAAAGTCCTGATATGTGTCCATGTCCTGTCCTACTAAATTATACCATGCTTCCGCATTGTCCTTCAATAAAGCCTTTATCGTATTTAGTTTAGTCTGTTCGTCGAATAAATTTCTCACTAGATTTCTTACGCTATTAATAAAAATTTGTGGATTTACCCTGTTATCGCCATAAAATTTCATATGTTGGTCTAATGATACGCCACCTGTATAAAATCTGGGACCATTCCCCGTTAAACTTGACATGTTGTATTTAATACTACCAACTTTGCGTTCTACCCTGCCTAACTGATCCCTACATGAGTCCGTTACTTCAGTCATTTTTATATTTATCTCTTCTTCACAAAAAATACGTACTTCGGACCTTAAACGTCCCATTTCCTATCGAAGACCTGTAATGTTTTTCTCATTTCTATCAACCCTATTTTCTACTTCCCCCATTTTCACAGTAAGACTATTTTTAAATTCTGTAAATTCTTGAGTAGATTGCTCAATTTTCCCGCTTATCTGCTCTAATTTTCGGTTGGACTCCTCCCTCGCTCTATTCGAGTCTTCCTTAGCTAATCGCATTTCCTCTTACATTCTCATCATTAACTCATTTCCTGTTTCTCCTGACTCCGTCTTAGACTGATCCCTACTACCTCCTGCTTCTTCCTCCATTTCTGCCTCTGTCGTCTTAAATAAAGCACTATCACTGCTTCCTATTTCCACCCCTTGACTACGAAGCCACTCTTTTCTCTGCATCCGTCACACTGTTCACCCCCACACACGCCTACACACTTCTTTCACACACCTACCAAAAATATTCACACTCAGCTCCTAATTTCAGGGTCGTCAGTTTCCTGAAACAGTTACACACTATCTGAAATTCGAGCCCTCACGTTCGGGTCGCCAAGATTTGCTGTGATTCTTTTCCCGCTTATCGAATTGCCCCTATTTGTTCTGTTCCAAGAATTGCTGTAATTCTCGCTCTATTTTTTAATTTCTTCTGATAATCGCCTCTTGACTCTTTCCTTCCGCCTCGGCTGCTCACCTGGTTAAAACTTTCATCCTCATTCATAAAAAAAAAAAACACATTCCTACCACAAACATCAACGTTAACTCTATTTACATCAATATTCATAATACATTAAAATTTCAAAGTTAAATTTCAGCATAAATTTTAGCATCATAAAATTTCAAGTTCAAATTTGTCATCATTTTAATTTGCATCCAGAATTAGAGTCCTTGTAGGATGCATACTAATTAAGTTAACAATATTTGCAGACCTGAGTCTGAATAAAAGGGAGCATCTCCCACCCCTTTACGTTAATTTAACAGGTTGGTCTAATTGAGCTCAAAGAAAGACCCAAATTTACATAATAATCAAAAACATAAACCTGATAAATACTCCTTTCTACTTATACAAGAAAATTTTACCTTAAAATTCAAAATTTGTTGTTTATACAAATTTACTACTGTCCATCTTTATCAAACAAATTATAAAGATATTCAACACACACCAAAACATCTAAGATCGAACAACAATGCATAAGTTACCTGAAGGTTAATGCACTCGTGGCTCCAATGTACATCGTTCTTGCTAATCCCACCATTCCAGCTGGGTTATGTTTACGTCCTCGGATTTCTGGCCGCCTTTAAGATTTTTCTACACCACCATTCATCTAAAAGGTTTCAGGGCTTCTCAGGAACTCATCTATGTATATCTAAATCTTGTTTTGTGGATCCATTCATGTTTACGAATAACACTTGATTACTAACACTCCCGAAAAATAGCAATGAAATTCATAATTCTTTCACGCTATACCAAAACTGCATACTTCTATTTATTTATTTATCGTTACTAATTTAGATAATTGGTACAGTAATACCCGCAAATATAACTAGACTTTATTACCTTTATCTATCTTCTCTAAGTGCACTAATGCATAATGACTTTTATATAATAAAATCAAAAATAAAGAGAGCTAAACTCCTATCAGCACGGGTTTATATAATGGCTCGCTTGCGAGTCGAATTTGTCCCGCGACGGACGATTTTCAGAAATTCGCATTCTATTTTCCCTTCCGATGGCTCGGCACAATGATTCTTCTGGAATTTGCACTCGTCCTAGTTGAAATCTAAGAAATTTCCACACGCCTCGCAACACGTCCACGAACAACTAATTAATTTTACATAGAAATTGTTATGCTTCCACCTCTCATGTTTGCATCTTATTTCAACCTTAATCGCAAATCTAGTCTGTTCTTTCTATCTACAACCTGTGCTCTTGTTTTACATATTTCCCCTCATTTAACTACCAATGCATTCCCTCTCGCTTGTCTTTATACCACAAACTTGCTTTCTTACTTGCACTCATATAGCTTGGAGCTTATCGACTATCATATACATCGTTATTTTTGCAGGTGTTCTTAGTTCTAATACGCTGAAGGCTTTTACGTGACTTTCCCACGTCTTTATAATTTCTCGATAGCTTTAGTACTTGGAAAGATTAAATTAAATACAAGTTGAACATTTTAACTCGGCTTCTTTTTATAAAAAGCGTCCAGTGAATAATTTAAACCCCTTATTTTTAATGAAACGAATAAATTTTTATGCTCCATGGTTTTAATAGTGCGTATTATCTAATTAAATTCTACATTACTTCCTTCTACACGTTGATTATGATTATATACAAACCCTACATTCTAATTGAATGATTTAAATCTACACAGTAGGCCTTTAATTAAGCGTTCTATTTTCCACTGATCTGATATACACGGTGTTTAACATTATCTAAACAATATAAACCCTACGTTTAGAAGTAAATGACGAATTTATCCAATATACCTTTATATAAAGCGTATTATTACCCAAAGCGTCCTTATACACGGTGATTAAAATTATTTGATGTCGTTAATTAATTTTCTACCCTGGTCTAAATTTGAGTAATATATATATATATATATATATATATATATATATATATATATTGCTGTAATTATAGGGTTAATTTAGGGGTAAGTTAAGTCATTGTGGTCGTTGAATAAGCAAGAGAAACCCCCCAAGTAACAGAAGCAAAGAATTATATATATTAGAAGAGTAAATGGGTTATTGTAAATATTATTAGTTCTGAGCACACTGTATATAGCAGTACAAATGATTAAAACACATATCCAAGAGTAGCTACTAGCAAAGAGTAGAATTTAAAAATGTAACGAAACGCATTAAAATTAAATAAGTGAAAAACCTGCATGAATTGGTTATATAAACATTCAAAAAGTGTGTTAAGATATTATCGTAAACGCACGCAAAAATTATGCATTATTTAAAAGCGTACGTGATCTAAAAGAATCACAGTTGTTCGAAAATCCAATTTACTAGGAAATAAACAAACACCAAATTTATTCGATTTAGATTAGAACAAGGCCAACAAACAATACTACGTGATCGATATGAACGAAAATTTCTGGGATTTCTGAAGTAGATGTAAGGTATAACATTTAAATTACGTGACTTAGAGCACCGCGCCATGCAATTAAAATACATACAATTGGTAAACTTTCCAAAATAACAAGTGATAATACGCTTGGCCTCGCCTAGCACGTGAAGATAACAAATCACAAAAAAAGGGGGACGATCCTATAAATATCTTAAAAATTGAATATCGCGTTAGTATACTTTGAAACTGGGCAGTTACTATACTTGAAAGTGCTAAATATTTACGTGAATAATAAATTAAATTAACAGTGAAATTCTAGAGTGTATAATTGTGCAAAAAGTGCCGTACTTCTGAAACGGCTCTCAATTACCATCTCAATCACCATCTGAATTACAATCTCGATTACCATCTCAATTATCATCTCAATTACAATCTGAATAACATCCGAAAACTACCATTACAATCTTAAATTACAATCAAAATAATGTTACGATTCCTGTTATAACATTTAAATTACGAGCTATTACGATCAGAAATACAATTTTGGAGAATGCTGCCTGTACAAGCAAATTGATGGTAAATATTCTATTGCGGAAATGAAAAACCTTTCATTGGAAAAACGCACCAATAACGATTTGGATATCGACTTCAATTTTTAGGAGCACCTACAAAAACCACTTCAGGTTAGAGATTTTGATATGACTTATTTTTAAAACTGTTTTATCTCAAATATTTTGGATATGATTTATTTTGAACTGTTTTATCTCAATAATAATTTAAAGTGTAAGAGCCGACAAATTGGGGTTGTGTAAATTTATGAAAAGCATAGACATCTTGAAACGTTTTAATAAGTCTTTAAATAAAAATCTCGTTTTGCTGGCTTAATTTTCTAGAAATTTGACAGATGTATATGATTTAAAAAGGGAGAAGATATTTAAAAGGGTTATAAATATTCATTCGTTATACTGTGTATTGTAGAAGTGCTTTATTTAATTAAATCAGCTAGTCGAGGCAAAAGAAAATTATAAATTAAGATTTTCACAAGTGGTTGAGCAACATAAGGGTTAACACAGCATTTGATTGCACCCAATCGTAGGAGCTGCGAGTAACACGACATAAATATAATATAAATAAATATGACATGCCCAAGCCGTGGGGCGAATATCACAGCATAAATATGTGCGCCCAATCCGTGGGGCGAATTTTACAAGTATATTACAGTATAAATATATATATATATATATATATATATATATATATATAGTATATAATTAGTTTTGGGGTTTTTTTTATATATATTTATATATATTTATATACACTTAAGAAAGCAAGGTCGTTACCAAATTTAGTATATATATATATATATATATATATTACTATGTACGAGTAAGCGTAAACGTGGGTAAATAGAACAAGTGTTTATTTATTTAATCACCCTGTACGTAAAAATCAATAATTTATTTGTAAAGCTTTAATTTGGGATAAAATTACATGTTATAATGTACGTTTAATTTGTATACGTCAAGCTAAACAACGTACATGTATTTAAAAATTATAAATCAAAGTATTCGTAGATAAGCTACAAGGTAGAAGAGTACAAACAAGCTAAAGCGGTCAAGGTTTTCAAGGAATAAAATCTTGGGTAAATAAATAATTCCTATTAAGACTAGAAACGTTAAAACAACAATTCTGAGTATTATGCTAACGAACAGACTCGAGGTTTATAATAACAGACGACTATTTTAAAAACAGATCGATAGGACTAGGAGACAGAGAATCTTTAGGACGTAACAAAGTGAGATGAAGATAACAGGTGAGCAAATGACAAACATCTTTCAAGCGCGTGGTAAACAAGTATATTTGTAGAGGCTAAAAGAAGGGCGCAGATGCAACAGGCTTGTGTTACACGATATCGATTTTTCAAATAGGAAGGGTGCATTAATCGTAGACAACATGGTAATAGTGGGACAATAAGAAAGACAAAGACAAGAAAAGTTGTTATAAAGGCAGGACTGCAATAACGATATAGACGCCCACATAAGGGGCGTGCAATTCACGGTAAATTTAAACGGTTAGAAAACGTACGTAGTTTTTCGTGGTAAAAGCGATGTGGAGTGGACGAATTCTCGGTTTTTAAAAGTTTGTTAGATGTTTGTATGGTATGTATGGTATGGTATGTTTGAACGTTTTCAAAAAATGGTTAACGAGAATACGTGCAAACTAAGTGGGGCTTAGAATATATAAGGAAGGCGGAAGTTAGATTCGATCTCTGACTTTTCGCTTTTATATTTCGCTTATATTATCTGACTTCTCGATGATAATTTGAAGAACATCCTAGCTTTTAATACCGTATACAGTGCAGTCCGCCAAAAGTCATTACCAGTGTTTATAACGCGCAAGTGGGTGTAGAGTAAGTAACGGGATGAATTAAAATAAATTATAATAATTAAAAGCTGGATGCTACGTAAGTAGAAGCATTTATATTTTGAACTACACGAAGAGGTGTGGTTTGGTTATTGTACGTGCAGTCTGATGGAAGGCGTTTGCAAATTGGTAATGATTGGATGAACGAGTAAGATGGAGTAATGCAGGTACAAGCAGTCTGGTGAAAAGTCATCTACGAAGGTGGTGATCTCAAAGAACACTCCAGGTAGCGATTTTTGTTTTTGAAACTGTTGTGCTGGTGCTTAGTTATTTTGATTTATAAGTGATTTGGTTATTATTTTTGTGGTGAAAATTTTTATAAACATAAAATTTAATTTTATGAACACATGTAAAAGACAATTTTCTATTATTAATCAATCTGAGGGTGTAAATACTTGAATAATAAGTTATCAAAGTAAGAAGTAAACAGGTCTTTGGTATAATTTGACAATGCAAAAATTTATGTACAGGAAATAACAACATTTATACTGAGCTCAACATAGACCGGGGAAGTAAATTAAGGGTTGAGGATAAGCCCATCTACTTTTAATAAAATATAAAATGTTGAGGTACATGAAAATTATGGGGATTTTAGATTGATGTTTCGCCGTTGAATAGTAGTACGAAATGTTTTAACGTGAATATTTACTGTAAATTGAAATTGTGAGAATTGATCGTTTATGTTAGCCGAATAAAAAGGTTGTTTGTTTTTGTCGAAATATTTTTTTTCATTTTTTTATTACTAATTACAAAGGTTGTTGGAAGAATGAGTAGCTGTGGTGAGTATCTAGGAGGACGCAGTAAGCAGAGCTAGCCGAGGTATTGAAATTTCAAGATTATTTTCAGAAGATACTCAATATAGAGTTTTTGTTTTTAGCAAGCATTTTTATGACGCTGAATTAGAAAAGTGGAGTCGTTCTAAAGGAGTCCACTGCATTTTTTACAACCCAACGAAGGGGCATGATGCAGTGCAATTTTATGACGCCCGAAACGTGGGACACAAAGTTTTAGGTTTCTTTTTTTAATGTTCCACAGCAATATATTGCTACGATATCGCCGCCCGCTTGTGTTTTTTTCTCTCAGTTGTTTTTCTGACCGCCACCTCTCAGTGCCTCTAAATAATCTAGAATAATTTTAAAATCCACACAATTAAATGTACGCCTCGGTTAGCTCTGTTAAACCTCGCACAAAGTGAACGACGATTCGATAACAAAGAATGTTTACACCCTTCCCTTTAACACTTCATACGAATAAGATAAACGAAATTCACCAAAATTTCTATAATAAACTAAGAAATATGTACAATTTACATCTCTACAACCTTCGTAATGTCATTTGCTATTTAAAATCTTTGAATTAAAGTAAAAATAAATATTCAATTTGCTCTCTACACAATTATAACCCCTTTTTAAGCAATTAAAGCCAGCAAAAATAATTATGTATTATATCGAATGCTTCGTTGAACTTCAGTGAACCTTTCCTTTTTAACGTAATTTTTACATGTTAACAAGAACATTTTTGATGACCCTTTACACAAACTATCTAAATACATGTAAGTTTACGCTATTAGTTGAAACATAGATGCTAACCTGGTATTTTTCCGATTAATTTGCTGGTTCGAATCAGTTGCTAGATTAGAGGACTCCAAGTTGTGAACCCGTGACTCTGCGTCCACCCCCAATACCTCTAACAGCGTGTTGCTAACCAATGACTTCGTGTTGCTTTAAGCTTTAGTTGTATCCGTATCGTCTTGATTTAAAGTTTTCCCATTTATTGTATTCAGTACTTAGAGTCATGTAGTATTTCATTCGTTCTTAGTTACATTTCTTATTGAATTGCTTAGTGCCTTAATTAATAAATTGTAAAGATTTGTTTATTACTAAATTAAATTTAGACTTAGGTTTTAGGCCAACGGCGGATTTCTTATACATTCGTAGGTTTGAATGCGCACTAGACAGTATTCTTCACTTGAAATTTTAATTACTGTGATTTTCACTTATAAATTTAACTTCATAATTGAACTTTGCGTAATACTTTTATTTCGATTAGTACAGTTCGTGCTTCGGTTAAGGAATCAATGAATGTCATCAGTGTAGGCGGATTATATAGACTAACCCTTTTATGTGCTGTTATTGGTTGACCGCTTGCTATCTTATTATTTGACCATGGCCGAGGCGTTGCCCTGCGCTATTATGCAGCCGGTTTGGTTTTACTTGGAGTTGCTTACTATATGCATTGTTCAGACGCTCAAAAAATCACGTGGACCAAAACTTTGTATTATGGATTTTGTTCGCCAATGGTACTTTGTACCTTTTAACATCACGTAATTGTAATTTTGTACAGAAATTTATGAACTATTATATTTAATCTTGCATGTACGCCAAAATGTATGGTGCCATATTTTGTTTACCTAATATTTTGGGCTTTATTCGAATGTGGCAATTTCTACATATAAAACATCACATAGGCTAAATTTTATAATGGATTCTTTAATAGATGACGTAAATTAGACGCGTTTGTCTTCTTGCGCTATGAAATATACTTGTTTTGAAAGGCCTGTTTATTATAAGCATGCATTGATTATTTTCTTGTGCTAATGCGTCGAGTTTGAAAAAGATTTGTTTCGCGTTTGTTTTACTTTGAATACGCCTAATTTATATTTGTTTAAAGTTTATTAATGTATTAATGTTTCTAAAATGAATTTGGTTGCGCCCAGAGTTATATATTTTATTAAATGTGGTTAAATTATTAAAGAATGAGCTTTCTTTCATTGACTCTAGTTAGTTGTTGATTTTATACAGGGTGTCTGGTATTTGCTTTTTGCATAATGAACAAATTGTATACTTTTTATTGTTTAAATGTTTAGTTTTCTTGATTTTTGTGTTGTATACTTGAAGTATACATCCCTTGTGACTTTATATACCCTTAAATAACCCTATTATATATGTATATATATATATATATATATTGCTATGATAATAGGGTAGTTTAAAGGTAGATTAAGTCATAGGGGTCGTAGGATAAATATAAATAACTTTAACTTTAAGAAAATCAAATAATGCTAGAAATTATAAAAGTAAATCAGTCACTCTACATAATGCCAATTAAAAGGACACTGTATATAAAAGATATTGTATTAAATGCATGAGAACATAAATATGTTTAAGTATAGTTTACAAGTAAAGATAAGATTTTAAAACGCAACAAATTGCATCAAAATTAAATTACCGTGGAACATAGATAAATTGGCATTCTAAATATTTAACAATTGCGTCGAAAATATCAACGTAAACGCATATTAAATAATTTATTATTAAAAAATCGTTACGTGACTAGAGAGGAACACATTTGTTCAGAAAACCAACATTCTGTGGCAAACGAATAAACACCAGGCGGTTCAATTATATGATAAATTGACAAACATCGAATACGTGACTTGATGAAAAGCCAAAAATGGGAAATCCAATTATAATGGTGTAATATGCTGAACGCGTACGTCATGAATAGAACATACGTCGAAGATTTAAACTAGGTAATTTGTAAAAATTCCGAGTTCTGCCAGATAAGGCAAAGGGACAAGCTTTGATTATAAACACGCCAAAGAAAACTATTGGAGGAAAGGCTTATATATACGATAGAAACTGAACAACATTTTAGTCTATATTTAACTGAGCAACAATTATGTTCGAAGGTGGTAAAACTCACGTAATTAATGAAATGAAAAGTAAATTAATGAAATTTAAGAGTGCAAGAATTTTGTGCAACAAAATATAAGCCGATCTACAGATAGACGTAAGTTAAACAACTTAATTAAATTCATTTCTAATGTTAACAAAACAGGGCTTTAATTTGGATACTTTAATTTGGTGATACTTTAATTTGGAAATATAATTTTGGGACGTACTTTAATTTGGTACGACTTTAATTGGAAGCGATTTTTATGGGAGGCAATTCTTATATGGGGACGGCAATTTGTTGATGCCATTGTGAAGGGGGCAATTTTGTTGATGTCTTCATCATCATTTTGTTTTCGACCTTACTTAAGGTCGGTTTGACGCAGCTCTAACTTCTTTTCTATTCTGTGCTAATCTAAAAAGCTCTACATACCCTTCACAACCTAAATTTCTAATAATTTGACTAATATAGTTTGGTCTAGGTCTTCCTATATCCTTCTATCTTTTTCCTATCCAGCTGGCTCTACATAGATATTAGCAACCTGATGGTTGTTAAAGAACTCTAACATGTTTACATGATTACCATTTATAAGGAAATGAAATATAACCTGGTTATCCGCTTCAAAAAAGGAAAAGTGTTAAATTATATGTTATGGTAAGGCTTAAGCAACGAATCGCTGCCAACATGCCAGACCGCTACCTAATTGTGAGTTATGTCATGATGACGTTTATTAAATTATCTATTATGGTAAGGCTTAAGCAACGAAACGCTACCAACATGCCAGACCGCTACCTAATTGTGAGTTATGTCATGAAAACGTTTATTCAATTATCTGTTAAGGTAAGGCTTAAGCAACGAAACGCTACCAACATGCCAGACCGCTAACTAATTGTGAGTTATGTCCTGGTGACATTTAGTTAACTGATTTTTTTTTGTTTTGTTTTCGGACTTACTTAAAGTCGGTTTGACGCAGCTCTAAATTCTTTTCTATTCTGAGCTAGTCTAAAAAAGGTCCACATACCCTTCACAACCTAAATCTCTAATAATTTGACTAATATAGCTTTGTCTAGGCCTTCCTACTCTATTTTTATTTGGTAGTCTATAATCTAAGACTTTACTAAATAGTCCCTCATGTCTTAACTGGTGCCCTATCATTCTATCTCTCCTGACCTTCAATTGTTTCCACATACAGGATCCTCACCTATCCTTCTATAAACTTCCTCGTTTGTTACTCTATCTGTCCAACTAATCTTTAACATTCTCCTATAACACCAAGCTTCAAAAGCTTCTATCTTTTCTTATCTACTTCTTTAATTGTCCAAGTCTCACTACCGTATAGTAGAATGCTCCATACGTACGACTTTAAGAAACTTTTCTATTATCTAAACTAATACTATTAGCTATTAGTAAGTTTTTCTTTTAAAACATTTTTCTAGCTTGAGCTATTCTGGCTACTATATCCCTTCTGCTACGTCCATCCTTTGTAATTATACTACCTAAATAGCAAAACTCATCTACCTCCTCTAACTCGGTATTACCTATTTTTAATTTTGGTTTAGAACTAGGCTGTAACTCACTTGTCATTATCTTTGTCTTTACTGAGTTAATTCTCATACTATAGTTACTCCGCAGTATCTCATCTAAAATATTTAAAAACTCTCTAACTCTTTTCTAGACTCTGCTATAATGGCTATATCATCTGCAAAACGTAACATGTCTATTTTCTGTCCCTGTACACTAATACCTATCTCTTTGCTCTCTCTAGCTAAGTATAAAGCTTCCTCAATATAAACATTAAAATCAAGGAGACAGTATACAACCCTGTCTAACCCCATTTCTAATCTTAGCTTCCTTTTCTATTTCATCCAATCTAATTACTACGCTTTGGTTTTATATAGACTGTAAATAATTTTTCTATCCCTATGAGAGATTCCTATTTTTGCAAAACCCTGAACATAACAATCCAATTAACCCTATCAAATGCTTTTCTAAATCTACAAACGCGAAATGAGTCTTTTTATTTTTTGTAACCTTTTTCGATAATTAGCCTAATCATTAGTATCGGTTCTCTAGTCCCTCTGTCTTTACGAAAACCATATTGGTCTTCGCCTAAATAATTCTCAGTTAAAGCTTCTACTCTATTTTTAATTATTATTGTTAGTATTTTGGAAGCATGAAAAGTTAAACTAACCGTTCTAAAATTCTCACACCTATCAGCTCCTGACTTTTTTGGGATTGGGATAATAATATTTTTTTCGAAATCTATTGGAACCTCACCTGTGTCATATATTACCTTTACTAGTTCATATAATCTATCTAAAGTTTTCTGACTTGCATATTTTATTAATTCTGCGGGAATATCGTCTATCCCTGGCGCTTTATTTAGTTTAAGATCCCTAACAGCTCTATCAAATTCCTCTCTTAATATTGAGAACCCTATTTCTACATCCTCTTCTTGGTCGTTCTCTAACTCATCCATATCGTCTCCCTTATATAAATCTTCTAAATATCTTTTCCATCTATCTGCTATCTCAACTTTATTTATTAGAAGCTCATTATTCTCGTCTCTAATACCATTATATTTTTTCCTATCTTCCCCAAAAAACTTTTTAACTGCCCTGTAAGCCCTGTCTATCTTACCTACTCTCAAATCATCTTGTATTCCCTTACAATTCTCCTCCATCCATTTATTTCTAGCTTTTCTACACTCATGTACTATCTTATTTCTAACTGTATTATATTTTTGCTTACTTTCACTATCCACTTCTCTGAAAGGTTTAAGCTTTCTTCTATTCTCTATTAAATCTAATATCTCCTTTGTTACCCACGGTTTTTCGCTTCTATTTTTTCTTACCTATAGTCTGTGTTGCTGTATCATGTACAGTCAGTTTGATTTCTTTCCATTTATTTTCTATGTTCCCTCCTACAGCTATCTCTTTGCTCTTAATATCTAATACTTGTTTATATTCCTCTTTTACCCTACTATCATTAAGCTTACCTAGATCCCATCCCTCTCTTTTAACCTTTCTCAATTTTTTGAATTTTAGTTTACACTTCATTTTAACTAAGTTATGATCGCTATCTATGTCAGCCCCTGGATAACTACGACAGTTTTAACTTGGTTTCTAAATCTTTGTTTAACTAAAATATAATCTATTTGGTATCTAGCCCTATCCCTGGCGCTTTCCAGGTATATCTTCTCCTAATATGTTGTTCGAATAGGGTGTTTACAGTTACTAATCTATGTTCCTGGCAAAACTCAACTAATCTTTCTCCTCTATCATTTCGTCTGCCATACCCAAATTTTCCTACCATTTTTCCCTCACTACCTTCTCCCACTGACGCATTAAAATCGCCCATAACTATTAAATTCTCATCTCCTTTTACTTTTCTCACTATACTATTTATATCCTCGTATACCTTTTCTACTTCCTCATCCTCGTACTGAGTTGTTGGCATGTAAACCTGTACCAAAACAGTGTCTGTGGGTTTTGTACTCAATCTAACCATAATTATTCTATCACTAAATTGTAAGTACTCTTTAACTTTATGCCCTAATCTTTTACCTAACACTATTCCTACGCCTGCCTGTCCATTAGTTGAAGAAGTTGTAATTATTCTATAATTATCTTTCCAAAAGTCATTACTATCTGGCCATCTCACCTCACTAATACCTAAAATGTCCAGCTTTTCCTTTCTCATTTCGACTAATAAATTCGTTAACTTATCTACTCTGAGTAATGACCTTACATTCCAAGTCCCTATCACTAAATCGAACTGTTGTTTTATATTCTTACGATGACGAGCCCCAAGTACCCCCTCCCGGAGATCCGAATGAGGGAGTATTTTACCTCCGGATAAGAATTTTACTTGTGGGCTCTCCATCATATGTAATTCGTGTTTTAGGCCACGCACACCTGGGAAATATTGTGGTAGGCTCCCATATCTTTCCACAACGCAGTTTTTAAAGATTTTAGCAAAAAGCCGTATCCGTCACGGCCAACCCCCAACAAGCTTGTAAATTATTGAGGATCGCCCGAGACCAACCGACCCTCCTCCAATATCTTTTAGCCAGCAAGGCTGCTGCCCCTTGCTGCGCCTTTTAATCGCCTTTTACGATAAGCAGGCTTACTATAGTAGTATTCTTTATCCCCTACTATAGGGTAAGTTGATGTCTTAACGCAAACATAAAATACCAAAAAATAAAAAGCGTAAAGCGGACACAGCAAGGGGATGCAGATCATAGACTAGGATGGAACTCCGGAAACCATTCCAGGTTAGCAATTTTTAATACAGTTTATTATTGAAAGACTGTTTCCAATTTAATATTTGCTATACAGTGTATATTTGTAAGTCATCAAAAAGGTCACTTAAAAATATGAAAACAAGGGAAGGTATCTTGGAACGTTCGAAGATGTTTTTGCTGGCTTTCAGAAAAGCATAAATCTAGTAAATGTAGATATTTTGTATAAAAAGGAAAATTTTGAGTATTGTACATAATATCAATTATTATATTGTGTGTTCTAGAATTGCTGTATTTGAATTCAATAAGATTTATTCAGTAAGCTAGTCATGGTAAAATTCTAAAATAATATTTCATATCAAAAGGCGAATCTCATAGCAATAAAAACCTATCGTAGGGACTCGATCTGAAATATCACAGTAAAAATGGCATACCCAATCGTGGGGCAAATAACACAGCAATAAAAGGAATAGCATAGCAATAAAATTTAACTTCATAGCAATTAAAATGACGCCCAACATTGAGGCTTAAAATAGTAAAGATTATATCACAGCAATATATATATATATATATATATATATATATATATAATAATTTGATATGGTGACGACCTTCTTGAAATGTAAATGATTTAGTTATCAGGTTACAGGTGTGCTGGTAAATAAGTAAACTCTTCTTCATGTCATTAATTTTCGCATATATTTTCAATGTTTGATCACAGGCACAATTATGGTAAAATACAACACTTGTAGAAACTAAACATAATTGTAGTATGCAAAATACTTACAACGAGGTTAAATGTGGTTAACAAAGTGAATTAAGTAATCTTCTTTGGGAATTAAACCACGCACAGAAGATTAGAATAAATACAAAACAAACCTCAACAAACATACAAGGAGTATTTAAAATAACTAACTTGTAAATTGGTATATAAATCATAAAACATAAAACTATGTATAAAGAAAGTTTGTTTTTGTTAACTTAACAGATTAATGTTTATTTGTTTTAAATTTATTAATATATTATGTATGTGTTGTTGCATAGTTACTGTATGTGGTTGTATGTATCTGCAGTGTGGATATGTGTGTGTGTGTGTGTGTGTGTGTGTGTGTGTGTGTCTGTGAGTGTGTGTGTATGCGTGTGTATTTAAGAAAAATATATATATTTTTATTTAATTACTTGTGACTGTAATAGGGTTTAGGTATATAATTTATAAGATATGAGTATATTGAGCTAAGGTTTCTTATGTTATTTGTTGTTTATTTTTTCGAAATTTTGTTTTATGAAACACATTTCTAAAAATATTTTTGTTTTGTTAGATTCAATTGGTAAAACTTTGGGTTTTCAAAATATAATCTACGTTTGTCTTTTAAGGTGTGGTTTGTTAAAGCAAAGGCTTGTGGTTTTACACGAATGTCGCTTTTATGTTGCGCGATACGTTGCTTTAGGCCTTGTAACGTTTGATCACAATCTAAACAAGTTATGTCATATATTAAATTTTTTTTTAAAAATGTTATGGTATTAACTTCGATATTTGAGTAAAAATTTGTTATGGTAATAATGTTTTTTCTGGATATGTTTATATTTATATTCTTAAAAATGTTAACTATTTTTGTTGTTAGTTTTTGTGTGTATGCTAAAGGTCCATATATTATGTTTTGATTAACAGTTTTGTTATTATTTGTGTAAATCGCTTTGATTGAATAACAGTTTTTTAATTAATGTTTGGGGATAGCTATTGGTTTTTAGTATCTTTGGTTTTATAATGTGCTTAAACCTCTTGTAGATCATTACCTTCAGACGCGTAATACATCCTCTGCTGAGTAGACCATGCACTTCTGTAGTAAGTCAGGGCGGTTTATTTGTAAAACTCCTAAGCACTCTTATTTAATGGATAGCACAGATTGCAATCCAATTATTATATAGTTATAAGTAAGGTTTAGTTCATTTATTTTAGTTGATAGAAAAATAGCAGTGAAAGAAAACTTAGAAATTTTTTTTTGATTATCGAATTGAATGACATTATTTTATCTTTTGTTTCCAAAGCCTTAGTTGAGTCAAGTTGAGTCACACCATTCCAGTCAGCACGCAGTTATTCAAATCTCACCAGCTAACCAATGATAGTGCATCCAGTCTTCCTCTACTTCTATACTATTTCATGTACCAACCGCAAATCACTCCTCGATGCATTCACTATTGCAAATCCACCTTGGGACGCCTTGCAATTCCCAACAACCAAAATAATTGTAGTCTGTACTTACATGACTTACGGACGCTTCGCTATTATTTGTATAGATCTTTCAAAAAACAAGTGCTACAGCACACCCAATTGTGTGTAATAACAACTTTTGAAAAGCACTGAATAATATTTACTATTATTAGAATTCACGTCATTGACAAGCGAAGAAAAGAAGAGAGAGCTTCTCACCCCCTTCAGCTGGTTATATAGACCACAAACACCTCCCCTGTTGTTTAAGTTTCCACCACACGTAAGCAAGCTTTCTTGGTATCACCGTAACCGTTAGCACACTCCTCAAAACACAAACTCCTAACCGACACAAAATTCTGCATAATTTTCCCAACAAACATCAACGGTCTTCACCGTCCCGGAAATTTCAAGCACGTACTCTACAAAATACCACGAAAATCGTTTCTACCCGTGTAACGGCTGGTCCTCAACTGACAATCAATTCCTATACAACCATTTTCTCTTTCACGCTTCGTTATACAAATCCCACTTCGATATGTACCCACTCTAAATCTTAGACAGTCACGCGTCCCCTTCTACCTGTAACGTCCAATAACATTTCTTACTTTCTCTCCCTATTTAAAATCGATATCTTGTACAAACATCTTCCACCTTTATCTTGCTTATAGCTTTAAAACCGTCCTCGTTCGTGTGTCTGACATTTGCAGCTCACTCCTTTATATGGTATAACTAGTCTGTCTGTTTTCCTATCGATCCGTGCCTGCCTTAACGTCTATTTGCATGCTTAGAAAATATTGATTTTCTGATGAGGTTGTTGACAACACGCGCCCCATACATGTAAATAATCGTTACCTAGAACGTGCTTGTTGTAACCGTCGAGTTTTCGTTTATTGATTTTCTTTTCTATCTCTTGTTGCTCGTATTTTTAAATGCTATCTTATGCTAAATAATATTGAAATGTTTTTACTTCATCAACATTATACCCGTAATTTATTAATCTAATGAAATTAAAATGAGAAAGCTTTTTAACTATGGTACGCCATTTATTCTAAAATAAAAGCTGCATTCTCATCTTGTACACAAATCAATTGACCTGTTTGATAGTCGCTTAACATTTATTGACTCTACTCCCTAAATATTGTAACCTCCCTGCAAATAAGTGCAAAGCTGAAACTAAAATAAAATTAAACCTAAAATTTCTACATTAAATTACTTAATTGTTACATTAGTCAATTACATAGTCAAGTAGAGTTTAAGACGTTTTTCCGAAAGATAGGATAAGAATTTAACAATTTACATTAAATATTAGGGTTAATTGTATGTAGTTGTAAAATTCACTGTAAATATTAATTATAATTAGGTAGGACACGTAATTTCGTAAAAAGCGTAATGTAATTCCGTAAAGCGTAGTTAAGATGTTGAAATGAAATAGTGTGTAAATTTGTTAATACGAAAGCTTTTATTTTATAGCATAAAAATCGATAATGGAAGAGTGTGTATTTATTTAGTAACGCAGATTAAAAGCGTGATTTATTTGTTTGTGTAACTTAATGTAAAATAAAGAGGGAACATGTATAATATTTTTAGAAAGGTTTAGCATAGCAAGCACGTTCTTTGTAGCGAGTTTAAAGCTTGTCAAGAAGTATTAGGATTCCTGGTAAAAGACCGTGAAAAATCAAACACAGGTCTATGTTAGATAAAATATTGCACGTTACGTACGAAAACAGATCGATTATATAAAGAGAAAGGTGGTATTTTACATGAGGTAGCAAAGAAGGGGAGATAACATATGGTTAGTTATCGTTGACTTTGAAACGTCTGTTGGACAAGGAACTTTAAAGGCAAATAGGCGACAGAGACGCGATGTGTTTTCGGAATATCTTGGTTGGAAAGGAAGTCAGAAATCCAGTAGAGAGTTGTAAACAGAGTACGATTGTTAGATTAGGTGAATAAGAGCAAGATAGACGATAGTATCGATCGGTTAGGTGAACAGAGCTTATGAATAGGGGGATAGAAACAACGAGATATAGCATACGGATTAGACTAAGATAAGAGAAAGGCACAACGAATGTTGAAAATTAAGAAAGGGAAAATACAAGAGATGGAAGATTTTAAATGCAGGTTAGAGGAAAATGACAGATATACGCGTGCATTAGAGGCGTGTTTTGGAGGCTAGAGTGGACAGTTATCCGGAAATTTCACGCAAAGTGATAGCCGTTACAAATTTTAATGAGGGTTTCTTCGTAAAACGATTGTTTGTAACTAAAAATTCCAAGATTTTCCAAGGGTTTGGAAACGGTTGAGAATTTTACCTATTGTGCATGGGTTTCTGGAACTGGTGGACGTTTTGAAAACGTTACTAAGAAAGTTTGTTATAGGGGTGGTGAGAATAGATTCAAGGAGGCAGTTTTGGAGGCTAAATAAACCCACAGGAGGTAGCATAGGTTCTGTATTCCTTTCGATCTTCAACCAATATACATACAAGTGTAAATGTAAATAAGTGAGTTTAGATTCTATTAAAATTTAATATACGCAAGTTGGTGCAAAGGTAGATGGCTATTGTGAAGTATATAAAATCCTCTTAATAATCGAAGCTGAAAGCAAAGTAAGTAGAATTTTTACTACTTGTGGTTGAAGGCGCTTGTTGTACCATGAGTACAAGTCAAGTATATGGATGGACCAGTAGTAGATGTACGATAGCATGGAAGTACCGTGCATTAGCAACGGAGAAATCTAGGTAGAAACGCGCAGTACCGGATGGTGACAGGCCACCTAAAGAAATTTTTGAACGTGCAGTCGAGTGGGATGACTATGTTGGAGATGGTTTCCACGTAGAGAGCTGATGGTGCTACAATCCAGGTAATTCAACCTTTGTAAAACTTTTGCTTATTGTGATTTTGTGGGTGATTATGACAAGTTGGTGATTGTTGGTGTATTTTATTGTATTGTAAGGACATTTTATTTGACGATTTACCTTGGGAAAGGAGTATATGAAAATTTATTTATGTACTATATGGTGGTACAAAATTAAGATGTAATATTGGCTTTTTGTACAAAGTAAAAGAGTTTTTGATAATTTCCGTTCTGTAGTTAGCACATAGGCAAAGAAAGGTTTTACTATGAGCTCGTATTAGATCTAGGGGTTTAAAGTAAAGTTTGGGGAGAAGCCCAGTTACTTTTGGTTAATTATTGATGTAATTAAAAAATTTTCTAAATTATTTTATTTAAAATTACTTCTTTTAAAATTGATAATATGTGTTAAATATTCAACTTGTATGAGGAATGTAAAAACTGAAAATTTTGAATAGCAACTTGATGTTGAAATAAATCGTGATGTACTTTTGGAGGTCAACTTTTATTTATTAAATAGTAGGGTAAAATTTTCAGAGGACAAGTGAGCAGCCGTGGCAAATCTACCTGAGGAAGCTGGAGGTTTTGGCGTCCGAATTGGAAAGCATCTTCAGAGGGTATTATTATAGGGTGATATGAATTGCAAGTCTAGGTGGTAGGTATTTGTGACAACACAAATTTTTAAGGGCGTTCCATCCAGATAACCTACAAAGAATTATGGCACGCAATTTGTGGGACTCAATTTCTACACGCAGATTCGCAAGAATTATGACGGCCCAACGCTGGGGCTCAATGGTTTCCAGGGAGTAACTCAGAGAAATATATATATATATATATATATATATATATATATATATAATGATAGTTTATGAGTTATAGGTCTTCTGGAAATAACTACTCTTATTTAATACCTAAATTTTCGCATATATTTTATGCTTGATCACAGGTTTAAAATGAGGTTGGTTATAAATATGATTGAACATGAAATTATTATGTATACATTATATATTTAAAATAGCCTTTTTAAAATGGTAAAAATTTTCGTAATATAGAAAAAGTAAAATATTGGTTTGGCAGAATGTCAAAAATTTGATTAATCTAATTTTTGAAATTCTGCCAAACCAATATTTTAAAACATATTGATCAAAGGTGCAGAAATAAGGAGGCGTTCCAAAGGTATTGTAAGATTTTTTTTTGATTAATTTTATTTCAGAAAATTTTATGACGGCCCAACGACATTGGGACTCCTGTTCTAGAGATTCACAGCTATATATATCTCTAGAACAGGAGTCCCAATGTCGTTGGCCGTCATAAAATTTTCTAAAATAAAATTAATCAAAAATCTTACCTTGAACGCTCCTTATTTCTGCACACCTACACGAAATCTGCTTCTTCTTGAATACCTACCATCCTAAGTTCATTCCTTTCTCACAAACACAGTCAAATGAAATTACCACTCAAATAATGCAATAAGACATACAACCTTTTTATTTACACATATTAATAAGTTTCCATTAGTAAGAAAATATTTACACATTTGTATATACAGTTTGATAAAAACTGTTACCATCTCAATCTTTAAATCTTTTAAAATGTCATGATTTTTAATATATTCCAACAATTTTATTTCAGACGAGTAGATGGGCCCGTCGTGCAACCCTAAATTGATTTTTATTCTGGTCTATTTTAAGCTCAGTATAACCCAGTTACTCTAAATGCTTTTACATATCGCATTTTTGGTTAAAATAAAGCTAAAGGCCCGTTTACTCCTTACAACATAATTTTTATATCATTAATAAACCTTTTTAAATAATCAATATCAATTGTCCTGTACATATACTTTTTTAAATGAGGTTTTATGTTAATAAAATACACCCCTAAATAAGTCAAAACGCTCAAGCACAAAATACTAGCACAAATGTTCAAGCAAAAGCAAGAAATTAATTTTCTTTACCTGGAGTAAGCTTCGTCCTTCGTTACCTCTAAAGATGTGTACCAAAATCTTCGTCGTTGCGTCCATACACTTCGTGATTATAGCTGGATCCAACTCATGTCCACTAGCTATCCAAATCTCCGCAACCCCCTTTAGTATTTCTACCTGGACAATTGCCTCGACCAAGCTTAACCTTCCATACTCACTACACTTCACGCATACTTGTTTCTAACATTTCGATTCGCTTACTCAAGTACCATCCTATCATTAGATTGTATCGTGTAGTAGCAGCACCTTTTGTAAGCCAGCACCCACTTGTGCAAATTACACTTTTAATACATTTCCGGTACGTTACTAGCAGTTTTTACACACGTTTAAATAGGATGTTGTATGCTACTTCAACGACAATCAATACAACGTAAGAGCACGTAATAGATATAAGATCTAAGAGAGCTTTAATACTTCTCCCCGTGTATTTCGCTTTTTAATGCCTCTCATGAACCCTCTTTTCATCGAAAAACTTATTTTCCACAACCGATTCCGCAAATTGAAGTTCGTAACGGACTTCAACGTCTGAAAAATTCCAAGTTTACCCTGCTTTTCCCATGAAGTTCGCTTAACCACATCTACCGACGCGAGCTTCTCAAAACTTCTAGCCTTCGACCAATTATCTTGCTTTCCCCCATTTTAACATTCAACCCACTAGCTACCTTTCTTCGTTTCACCCGTATTTATTGTCTCTTTTAGAACCCCTCTCAAGCTACAGAAAATCGATATTGTGGTTGGCCTCCAAATCTACTGAGTATTTTAGACGAGTATATTAACCAACGTTTTATTATACGTGTTCTCTCTCTGTTTTACATTATAGATATTTTATTTCACTTAGTCTTCAAAGCATTTGTTATTTTACCAGCTTGTCGCACCGACCGTTACAAACAATTCTATAGAATTTTGTCCCAACGTATATTTCAGTTCTTTGAACTTGACATTTACTAACAGGTGTTTCTTTGAAGCAAATTGTCCGTTTAAAATAATAATTCCGAGTTTTAGCACTTCCTAGGATTGTATAACGAACGTTTCGTTTATTTAAATGGAAATATGCGTTTAAATTATCGATTTTCTATACTCAAAACCACGTTTCTTATCAAAAGCGCTTGATTTAAAATATTACAACTAATTATGCGTATCCTTGCGTTTTCATGTACCTTAAAGCTTCTACTCGTTATGCAATTTTAAGATACCAATTTAGAAATACAAAAATATCTTAATAACCATCCGTTTTCACTATCTAAACTGATTAATTTGGCACGTAAATAAATTGTTCCTATTTCCTATATACACAGTTGTTAAAAATTTATTATCTAGACCTATATACCTTTTTTAACCTATAATTTCCACGACCATATTCTTGTATTGTATTGTATTGCATTCATTAACGTCCATCGGAATGAAAACATCAACGGTAACCTAATGGCTGTACGATTTTGAAAGATTATCATACATAATAGGTTAAGTGGTCTTGAGATCGTTGAATCAACGATATATCGGGATGTCTTAACGCAAAACAAATAAAGTGAAACTGTTTGTAGACCGACAGAAAGAAAGCATAACAACAATCTCTCCATGAGTCACAGATGAGAAAAATTAGAAGATACTGTCGCAACTAAAGTTTCCAATACAGAAAAGATTTAAAAGAAGAATATAGAACAGCCACAAGACAATAGAAGAAAACAGGATAGATGTCCTAAGAAAATGATACCGCTAAACAGTAGAAATGATAAAATTCATGCTGCACAGATGCACGCGGGAGTTTGCAATTTAGAGTCTGGCACTGTAGACAGTCTAACGAAGCTTGAAGTGCTGTAATCCTGAAAAAAATTAAAATAATTACGATACACTTTTACACCATTTCAATGAAATTGAGGCATGATGTAACCCCGAGACAGTATGCTAATATTATGTTAGGAAAATAAATAAATAAAACAAAATAAAAATAAGTTTAATCACAACATGGATGCTATATTAAAATAATTTACTTTCAGTAGCATTCTGTTGAAACAGCATGCACTTTTTGACATGGTAATCAACTTTTGTAATTATACACGTCGCCTGAAGCTTGTACGCTTTCTAATAATCAATCAATCAGCTCAAACGGAATTCAAATACCAACACAACTATCAAATTAAATAAATTGCAAATTAAGTTAAATTAAGATTGTTTCCTTTGTAGACATGTAATTTTAGACAAGAACATCACAAAGAATACCCAATACGCCTTGTTCTTTTACATGGGAGGTCAGCAACAGGTGACATAGTCTGAAGACCCACGCTTTGATTTGAAGCCTTCAGGGCATAGTCTTCGGCGTAGGTTTATTTCATCGGTAATCACGATCTTTGAACTTGAATTATCCATGACGCCAATAATATACTTTTGTGCTGCTTTATTGTCATTTCTAATTTAAATTTTGTTGCAGGTAATGGAAGTTGTTTCGTTTGGTTTCGCTCTGAAGCATATCGTAAGTAATTTATTTTTCTAAACGCTCTTTATCCTTTACAGGCCGTATATTATGATTAGCTACCGGTATCTAATATAAATATGTCGTAACGTACACTTCGAAGTCGAAATAATGTTTATTTCAAAATCTAGGACAAAAACAAGATGTTAGTTTGCACATTTCGCCTGAAGCGAAGTTCTATTTCTTAAACAAATTGTTTCGTATATATGTATCTGATTTCGTATTTGCATAACATCGGGTCATATAACATATGAACGAAATGTCGAGTAGAACATTCCATGCCATACCATTAAAGTCGATTTATGGTTAGTATTTATAATCGATCATTCTGAATACTAAGATTTCAGTTACGATTCGTAAGTTGCAATGCCTTTGGGCACCTCGTGTATGTCTTCATGAAAATTTTTCGTAGTGGCAGGGTAAGTGGTGCTAAATTGACACCCTTTTCCTGTCAATCATTACCTGTAAAGGCACTTATGAATATAAATATGTAACAGGTGTGAAGCTGTTAATGTAAAGTTGTATGTGTAAGACGGTCATGGGGCAAATAAATGAGGAGTATTCTTAAGTTGAAATAATCCGTTTCGCTTCCTAATTATTTTTGTACTTCGTTTTTAATATTATATAACATGCTTCAATACCATACTTCTATAATCGCCACCTGAATCTCAACTTAAATTAATGATTAATAATACGTGTACTGAGTTTGAACCGTGTTGTATTAAAAAATTTAAAGAAATCGACTTTTTACCCTCTTTGGTAAGGACATCTTCAGGAGAAGATGTGGTTCCAAGTAAAATTATATCTGGACGGCAGACATAACGTCCTATCACATTACATTAGTAGGTAGGCTACTTTCGTACGAACACTTTTACATGTGCTTGTCCATTAGAAAATCTAAAGTTCATCATCATTAGGTCTTCAGTCCTGGAACTGGTTAGACGCGTACCATCATTGTTTCCTATTCTGAACTAACCTACAGATTTCCCTGCATCTATCACTATCTGATATAGGTCAACATCTACCTCTTTTTCCTATCTCTGCTTGTAATATATCCCATACTATTCCCCAAAAATGCCTTAGAACGTATTCTGCCCTTCTATTTGTCTTATCTTTTTCCCCAGATATCCTTGTTATCTTACTATTTCTATAACCTATTTGTTATTATCTTTGTCTGTCCATGCTATCGTCCTCATACATCTGAAGCACAGCATTTCAAAAACTGCTACCGTTTTTCTGTCTGCGTTTCAGACTGCCCGTATTTCATAGGTATACTGTGCTGTGCTCCACACATATGCTTTCAAAAATTTTCTTCTTGTTCTATGTTTGTTGTCTTTCCTCATAGGCGCTGTTCTTTCTTGGTAGATGTCGTTTGGTCACCTTCTATTGTTTTACAATTATATACTCTATTTCTCCGACCTTCAGTGGTTGTGAAGGGAGGTAAGCAGCCTGTGGCTCTAAAGTTCATTTTGCAAATTTTTCTACCTTGCAAGACCATCCGTTCAAATCACGGGACGTCATCAGGGATTACTTTCACTCTCTTTCTTTTCCTTTTTTTAGGTGAGTGGATGGCCATAGCAATTAAACAGATCAGCATAGAGCAATAAGTAATAAAAATATAAATTTAGTAGACAATTTATACGTAACAGTAATCAATATTTTTTCTTATATTCACATTCATAGTCGAAACCATGAAAGAAGTCGTCCGCGTTATCGCTTGTATTCGTATGAATTAAGTTGAAAATTTTAATACCCGATTCGGAAGTGTCAAGCTACACGCATCTGCAAACAGTAATGAAGCATGGTTGCCAATAATATTTTATTTTCAATGAGGTAGTTGCTTTAACTATTTTAAATTGGCGTCCTCTTGTTTTACGAGTTTAATGATTTCAGTTAAAATAAAACGCATTTTCATAAATTGAGTTACATATATTGATCTGAATGGAAACGCACAATAACTGCAATCTAAACTATTTACGGCAGCTGTATTGAAATCTTTCTCCGTACAATAACTTTGGCAACCGTACATTACGGGAAAAATAGCATTTTGTCTTGTTGACCATAATTTTACCAAAGGTTCGCCTGTTAAGTATAATGTTCAAAACATACGGACACATACTCTTCTCTGTCGTTTCCCCAGATGAACGTCTTCACGTATGTCTTTATTTTAAACATGTACAAATCGTATTACTATCTTTATCTTATATTTTGGTTAGGCTTTTAAATAATCTTAAACGTATGTTTTGAATTGAGTTAGACATCTATGACGTAGAGGACTTCTTTCGTGGTTCCTACTATATAATAATTGTACTTTTAACCCTATACTAGCCGTAATTTGTTTATAATAAAAAAGTTGCTTTTTTATACAAAATATACTAATTGCAACCAGATGAAACCATTCTGCTAAACCTCTTTATTAAATGTTTAATTACAACTCAAAAAATGCACGTCCCATTTTTGGGACATTGGCTAAACATACAAAATAAACGTTCTGTTGTCTAATACATGTAAATACACGCGTCATGTATTACATTTACTGAATTATTATAGAAACTAAATGATATACCTAAAACTAAGATAAAGTTTATTTAGTATGAAAAGGAGCAAAACATATCTTCTTTATGTAGTTATTGGCAGCACTAAGTGTCCGCTTCCATCAAACCTCACGTCTAAACTAACTCTACCTTCTAGAAGTTTTGACTTTTGTAGACCCGGCCGTTTTGGAGCAAAAGAAGTAATTTTGATGAGATAGGCCATTGCAATTTTCCTACAAACATCTAATAGTGGCACAGTTTCTTCAGGATGTATAATTTGGGTAATTCTCCAGGCATTTACAATAGAAATATCTAGTAGTTGTGTGAATAATGGCCGCCACCACTTCTTCGAATGAATTCGTTTGATAGAGTGACACTTGCTTATCCAGCATGTCCACCCCACCCATATGCACATTGTAGTTCTGGATAAGTTTGGGAAAAGGGATTTAAACTTGTTGTCTGTTTTTACTCGAATATCGTCTAGTATGACGCAACGGTTCAATATAACTGTAGTTAGTAACAAGCAAAACCGGCTTATTGTCATTCCATTTCAACACTAAAATTTTATTTGTTTTGTCAAATCGGTAATCGAAATAACCACGATCCTTTTCTTTCCGCATTTGTGTTGATGAAAGTAAAGGACTTTTCTCTGTTGTTTTCTCGAACAGTTCCGAAAGCCTTTACATTCAAGTTCCTGACATAGCACATTGTTTGATAACTGATAAAAAAGTTGTCAAAATAAAGTTGATGTTTTTCGTATTGATCAGCAGGTATAGCAGAAATCAGATTAGTAATAACATGCTTACCCACAGAACCTTCTTGTTCAGCAGTCTTGCCACAATACGGTTCAAAGTTATAAAGGTGTTCACATGAACTACATAAGCACCATAGTTTATAAACAAATTTTATTGGCTTCCCACGCATAAACATCTTGGCAGAATGTCGTTTATAATACCTAACCATCATTTCATCTAGTGATAAATGTGCATGAACTACACCAAATTTTAAAAATTTTTGCTTGTGCGCTTGGAAATACGGCCGGACTTTGAACATCTGGTCAGATTTATCATTATCGGAATTGTCAGATAGATACAGGTACTGTTTTATTTCTTTGAATCGTCTTCTAGGCATGGAGGTATTCCAGCATCTGGAGATTGTTGCGAGTACAGGTCTTCTTGAGGGAGCTCATGGTAACCACTAAATAGTAATATGCTTATAATTTCAATTCGTCAGCTTTTAATAAAAATCTGGCTGATTCTTTTGATGCAGAATAAGATCAATAACATTCTCACTAAAAAAACTCTTCAAAAATTTGAACAACTGTATACCCGTTCAATGCATTTGCAATATTATCACAATTGTTTTCTGATACGCATTGCTTTATTTTAGTGTATTCTATCTTTCGTTTTGTCCATTTTGGTTTGGTATGATTTGGTGGCCCTGCTAAATTTTTTTAAGTATATCTATCGTCCGATGGCAGCTTTTTACATAATTTACGTTTTTTGGCAGGCATAGGTTCATCATTATACAATTCAGGTTTCTCAGTATTGGTAGTAAACAATTCTATTGTACCTGCAACATCTATTATTTCATCATCAATATTATTTTCCTCAAAATTCTCTTTATCAGTCTGGCTATCAGCTTCTGGAGGTATAATTGCCACATCAATATCCTTATGATCTATATGTCTCCAGAAGTCTTCATCTTCAAATAGTGATTCTATGTCCTTTACAGTTAGACGTTCCTTAGAACCCAGTATGGCTCCTGTGTAACCAATTCTCAACAACAACAAAGACAACTATTACTATGGCGTTCACTAATGTCCTATAAACGGGACGCAATCCAAAACTAACAATTTTACGAATAACTGCGATGTAAATAGCATACCCTTCTACTGTATCACAAAAAGAGAGTATGATAACATATATTTCTAAAGCATTCACTTCAATTTAGAATAATAAAACACAAATATAAATTTTGTAATGTTATGAATGCACTCTACTAAGAAAGCAACAACTAAGTGGTGATCTGTTTTTGAGGTTACCATATTTTAGCACCATCTGGTAAAACAAGTATGTAAACCAAATGTAGTTCTAGTTATCTGCGTCATCTGCAATAAGATTTCTACATTTCTGTTAAAGATATCTACAAAAAGAGACGCGCCCCCTTAATAGGAAATTGGCTGATAATGGGTATATACAACAAGTACACTTACATTTAAATATATAGATAAGTAATACATATAATCTATATTTACATATATATTATGCTTTAAACAACGAAAGAAGTATCATTTATTTTAGACTAATATATAGCACTATATATCTACAGTAGTGAACGACCGCTAATATATTACCAATTTTATACACATTATCATTAGGTCTTCAGTCCTTAAACTGGTTGGACACGTACCTCCATTGTTTCCTATTTTGAACTAATCTACACATTTTCCCGACATTTCCACAGTCTACATCTTTGACTATCTGTGTACAATAGTCTAATCTAGGTCTAGCTCTATCGCTCTTTTTTCCTTCCTATGCTTGTAATATAGCCCGCACTATTTCCCAAAAATGCCTTAAAACGTATCCTACCGTTGTATTTCTTCTATTTTTGTTTTCCACAGATATCTTTCTTCTCTACTATTTCTACAACCCATTTGTTTTTAATTCTATCTGTCCGTACTATTATCATCACACATCTGAAACATGACTTCCAAAAGTCTTCTTCCTTTTCCAGCCTGCTTCTCCCACTGTCCCTATTTCATAGGCGTACAGTGTATGCTTCACAGAATGCTTCCAACAATTTTTTTCTTGTTTCTATTCAATAGTATGTGAACGAAGGCGTCGCTGTGGATCAATGTAGTAAGCGTAAGAATACGGATCCCAAAGTCCTGGGTTCGAATCCCGACACGGCCGACTGCTTGAAAAATGGCAGATGAGCATTTTTCACAAAAATACGCCCTCGTTCGGAAGAAAGTTAAAATGAAGATTCCGTGTGTAGGTGTTGTCATGCACGTTAAAGATTCCTATCTCGCTTGGTACAGCAAGGGTTCGACAAAATTCAAAATTTATCGGGTAAAAAAACTCGCTTCCTGGCCAATGTAGACCTTCGGGTGGAGCATTGAAAAATCACGTGTAAGGTATGTGAAGGGGGTTAAGCAGCCTGTGGTTGCCAAGATCCCCAACACAGACATTTGCCGAATTAATAGTTTACCAATAAAGCCTTTCGCACAATCAAGATTAGTTGAAAGTATTGCAAAACCAACACCTGTAGTTGCTTATTATAACTATCAGGTTAAGTGAAAAGTGTGTTATAAATAAATATTTAATAAATATTCAATATTAAATATTTGAATTTTTATGCATATTTTAAATTAGTATAAATTTTTCTTATCTGACAATTATTATTTTACTAGCACATCAGTATATGTTTGCCCTAAAAGTAAGAGACTTTAAACGTCATTAATCTCAAACACCAGTCATGTTTCGTACTCCCAAAAGGCTTTTCATTAAAAGTGCATATTACGTGTGTTCGACATCACAAACTGAAATGAACTGATGTTAATTTACAATCTGTGAGACAGAAACCTGTTACATACAGTTTTGGCCTCAAAAAATCTAACTGATAATCCACCAAAAAACTCGGTGAAGTAGTTTACTAAAGTTCTGTATTCCAATAAAGTACCCAAACCTCGACTGTACTAACAAAAATGGTTGCCGACTAACTCAGTGAGACAGGTGGTGTGTTTGAAGAGATCGATCATTGTCAAGGGACCAGGCAGTGTGCGTTGATGAACAACGTTTTTAAAATAATTATGAAGTTAAAGAAGATTGTTATCACATAAAACATATTCCGGTTTGTACTGATCCTGAGCAAGATCAATTACCATATACAAGTACTAGAAAAACTATGGAAACAGAAAGACAAACAAAAAATAGAACAGCTCTTAAACAGGAAGGTAGACAACGCGTGTCACGTAAAGAAGAATGGATGTCAAGTAAGCGGAAACGTAGTTATGCTGCAGGGAAATCATACATTTTATTTCAGCAAAAGAAAAGAAATAAAACCTCCGTGCACTTATCGCAAGAAGTGTTTTAAAAAACTAATAGAGCTTGATAGGCAATTAATATTTAGTAACTATTGGAACCAATGCACAACAATTTATTCGATCGTGTGGCGATATGGCTCGTTCTGAAGGTAGAATTAATCTAAAGGAGGAGAAATTAAGGTAGTCGTGTTGTAATATATATAAAATATAAGGGGGTGTAAATTATTAGCCTATGGCTAAATTGGAGATCTTCTTATGGTAAAGGGATCTCGACATTCTTCCGACTAAGCTAGGGGTCTATTCCTCGGGTAGAGCTTATGAGGAGTGGTCATGGGTTTTACGACAAAGCATTGTTTACTTACTGACTCTAATAATACTAAAATATGGAGTGCAAAAGGAGCGCCACCAAGTCCTTAAATTTTTTATCACGGGTTTGCCCTAAGGGAGGACTTGGAAGTCCTTAGAGAGAAATATCGTATTTACCGCTAAAGCAGGAGCTGTAAAGAAAATATTATTAATATAACAATGAAGGACACAAGAGGTATACTCTTGCTGCCTTATACTACAAAGAAAAAGAATAGCCATTTATATCAATAATTTAAACATTATTATATGAACCAATTTAGGCATTAAGCCTCTTGAAGGTGTTGTTTAGTGCTTCTTTATCAAGTCACTGTTATAGACTTTACTTTTATGAAAGGGTATTTATACCTTTTTACCTCCTTAACTCAATTACCCTATCTTTGAACTCACTTGTCCAAAATAAAACAATTATGCAATTGAATTTAATGGTTGTTCTTTATTTAAAATTTTGCTTTCTAAGTGATAAAATTTTATGTACAAAATATACATCACAAATGTGGTCGAAAGTCTTCAACGCAATGATTGAATATGAAAATTACGACGGTCTTTACTCAGAATAAAAAAATATCAATAACGTATTAAACATTTTTACAAGGCTCTTCAAATTAATTACCCAAAATACACAGATCTGTTACCTTGGTTTACAAATGTGTATTAAATATTCAAAGACTAAAAATATTAGTTCTCGTAATTACTTAAGGTGTGATTGAATTTGAATTAAATGCTTTGATAGAATTTAATAAAGGTATTCATATTCATTTGCAATAATATCATATATAATCCTTGATTCAAACTGTGATAAATAGCAAAAGTTTTTGTAATTACATGGTAAAACAAGAATCATAAATTGCTACAATGTTGTTTTCGATCATCTGCTTCGCTGTTAAGATAGGCGAACAGCTGTAGTCATGCCAAAGTGATAGAAAAACGCTTACCTTGTAAACAGTTGTTTTAAACTACATTGAAACAATTACGTTGGCGAATCCAGATGTGATGGCCTGTGATCCTTTGACAAACAAATGACGCCAACGTACTGTCTACATTTTATTGCGTAACATACTGGATCTTTACTAGAACCATTTACACAAACTTGAAGAGCATTTCATCTTTGCAAATCGAAACAAAATCGAATCATAAAACAGGCTATTCAAAGTACATAATTTTCCACGTTTCTTTAACTTATGTTAAAGACAAATTATTTAACGATAATTGAAAACTTAAATATGATATTTGAACATTTACGTTAGTAAGAATAGACTTGATAATTACAAAGACCAAAGTTCGCCAACCATTTATGTTAATTTTGTAATAAGTTAATTGAAATGAATATTAGCAAATTTTAAAAAAATTATTATTGGAAATTCTATAAGACCATAACTAGAAAATCCACAGAGCACATTTTATAAATTCAGTGAAATCAAAATTAATAAATTTAAGGAATTCATTATCAGAAATCCATAAACGCGTTATTAAAATACACAGAAAAGCAAGTGCATCCTGCACTTGGTCAAGCGGCAACGCCCATCACTACACGCAGGTTGCTGGCGAGGACCCTATTCAACTGCATGGTGCTTGTGACTCCACAAATGATAGTGCCAGACTGAATCGTCCGTTCAATGCGCAGAACTCACATCAAAATCGTCTGACATTGGAGATGCAGTTCGAACGACCAATGTTTACTAATAGTAACTAAACTAATACTATAAAGTAATATTCGGCTTGTGATTGGGGTACACGGTCTTGATCTAAATATTTATTTACATCGCAAAATTTAATTGTTTGTTTAAATACAAAATGCAGTGTATTTTATAAATAATTTGAAAGGGATTTGTAGTCGTAAAAAAAATTGTTGCACTGTGTAAAGTTATGTTCCTTAACACACTTCAGATTTCAAATATAGTTTTTGTAAATACTTTAAAGAAACGCCAAGCAGAAGATTTTGTAGTAAGCGACAGACGAGGGAAACACACCAGCTAACAAAACACTAGAAGCTGTTAGGGAAAGCGTCAGGACACACACAATCTAAACCTGCATACGAAAGGCACTACAGTTGAGAAGAACTACAAAGAAGTGTTTAGGATCAGAGCCAAATATACAAAAAAATGTACAATTTGTACTTAAATTCGTGTACAGAACAAGAAATTTCAGAAGATTGTGTGGCTAAGAAATGGGTTTACCATGAAATATTCAACAAAGGTTTCAATTTATCCTTAAAACATCCAACGGTAGACACGCATAATAACTGTGACATATTTAGGGCCAAAATTAAATCTCAGGTACCAGATGCCGAATAGTCTCTGCTTCAAACCAATACAATAAATATTTGCAAGCTTTAACAGAAAAGTACGAATTGAAACGCACCGATATAGCTGTATCTAAAACGGATGCGACAAATGTTTTAACAATTGATTTGCAGAAGTGTTCACAAACACCTCTTGTAACATGTGAACGGTCATTTTGTAAGCGAAAATTGTGAACATTGAACTTTACTATCCACAATGGTTGTGACAATGCCCTACATTGTATGATGTGTGATGAAAGTAAGGGTGAACGAGGCGGCAACCATCTAGCTTTCTATCGTTAAATAATAATGTCAGAATCAGTGAAGTTACCATATGGTCGGATAACTGGTACGGCCGAAATAAAAATTTAGACATAATAGTTGCTTTATACTGGATGTTATGGAAGTGTTCACATATCAAAGTAATTAATCAAAAGTTTCCTTTGGAAGGACACCCCCATATGAAAATCGACACGTGCCACGCAGCTATTGAGAACAAACGGAAAAAATTGACTAGCTGAAGATTTTAACGCCTTGGGATTGGCAGCAACTAATATGACAATGTTCCAACAAGTACGTTGCCATCGACATGGAAATTGCAGATTTTCTAGACTTTAAGTTCCTTTAAACAAAACGAACTGCACCCTTTGTTGACAGGAAATTGAATGCTAGCAAGCAACCATTTTTATGTTCCCATGCAATTTACTTAAAGGTTCGACATGAACATAATGGTGCAATGGTACAACCGGTTTCGAGCAGAACACTTTTGAAACTTTTCTGCATAAAAAGAATAAGAGAGCCAATTTTATTTTACCTGAGCACATGCCTGCAGTCCGTGACTCACCTAAACCTATAACTGACGCCAAATATAAAGACTTCATGGCACTGCTACCCATCGTATCATCATGACTTCTACAAACACCGCTGTGCCTGATTATCCATCAGGTAACGTAGTAGAGAATGTTGAAGATGATGCTTAATAGTCTGTTTATTTGGTAATTTTTATTTTGTTTAGAAAATGTTTATTTTATTTGGAAATTGTTTATTTTACTTTATAAGATACGTTCTGCTTAAATAATTACCAACACAATATTCTTTTTTCTTCATTGTTAATATATCTGTTTGAGGCGTAAGCACCATGTCCTTTTATTTAAACAAAAAAGTTGTGAGTACTATTCTATTTTATGAAATATATCCTAGAACATTAACGACGCATCGCATACGCTTCAGTGGCAACACATTAAAATATAAACTCTAACTTTTGTTTATGTGACATAGTGTCCTATGCTTCCGATCTACAGATATTAAAAATCAAATATATTAAAAACTACTTAGGTTGAATGAAAACGTTTTCGACGAATAAAATTACTATCTAAATTCTTAACCTAGTAACAAGAACGTAGTGTATGTACGTTTATAAATTTCGTGCAATTAATTAAAAATATTCATCCATTTACAGTAACTGCAGGCCATAGCTTCAGAATTTTTAAACATAAATACCTGATTAGTAATTTTTGCCTGTTGATACCTCAGACACCACTAAAAACCTTCCCTAGACTTCGAAGATAAAACTAGATATTTTGAATCACCATGCTTTTCTCCAATATGAAGTTGTCTATTTAACGGGAACCAAGGTGTCCCAAAAGTAACCAACCTGATAGGGTATTATCCAAATAGTCAGATCGATACCAATTCGTCAAGGTTAACTAATCTACCCAAGGTACATGCTATTTCTTCGGATGTCAATTACAAAGTGCTCTATAAATAATCGACCTTACCTCCATAAAACAATTCGGAATACCTTCGGCAGAATTCGGTCAGATGATTTGAGACTGCAACTTGAAATTACTTACGTAGTTTTCTCTATCTAAATATATGTAAAATTTTCGGTACTCAGCACAATTTTGCAAGTGGACGTCTTCGTGACTAGACGATGAGTATTTTTTTATTTTATTTGTTTTAACGTTGCAGTAGTCTGCTACTTGAAATAGCAGACCTGGCTTCCCCCAGGAAGTAATCGTGAGTAAGGTGTGTGTGTGTGTGTGTGTGTGTGTGTGTGTGTGTGTGTGTGTGTTTGTGTGTGTGTGCTTGAGGGCGTGTGTTATGTGTGTATGTGTGTGCATGTGGGTTGTGTACGTGGTGTTCATATTTGTGCTACGCCCTCCCTCTAGGATCAGCACCATCGAATATTGCCTTATCAGTCCGGACCATCGGCAGCTGCAAATCCAGATGTTGAAAAGGTAATGTAAGTCAGTGAGTAGGTGTTTGTGTTTGCACAGTGTTTGAGATAGTAATCGTGATTAAGGTGTGTGTGTCTGTGTGTGCGGGCTTGAGGGCTTGTGTTATGTGTGTGGGTGAGGGTGTGTGTGTGAGTGTGTGTATGTGTGTTGTGAATGTGATGTTGAGATCTGTGTTACGTTCCTCCTCTAGGACCAGCACCATCAGCAGCCGGATATCTCAGTCGTCAAGGAATAACGCTCAACGGATATTGCTTTATCAGTTCGGACCATCGGCAGCCGGAAATCTAGACGTTGAAAAGGCAGTGTAAATGTATGAGTAGGTGTTTGTGTTTGTACAGTGTTTGAGAGGTGTTTGTGTGTTAGTGTACGTGAGTGTGTGTGTGTGTGTGATTGTGTGTTATTTGTATCCGTCTTGCATCCCCCCCCCTAGTACTAGGACCATCGGCAGCCGGAAATCCAGGTTTCGGGGAAGAATGCTTAGCAGTTGTACTTGAAGTTTGTTTGGAATGTTAATTTGTGTTTGTTTGTTCAAGTTACCAAAAGGTTGGATTGAATTGGTATAATTTTATACAGGTTTGAGACTTCTACTATTACATTCAAAACTAAGTTCTTTTAGAGAAAAGGATTTGTTTGTTGTATTATTTGCCTCAGGTTCTTAAAGTTTAGCGTTAGTGAAAAGAAAAAAAATTTTCTATTCTTCTACTTAAGATTAACTTATACTACTACTGTTAGTTATTATTTGTTAGAGACGGGGTTGGTAATATGTAGGAGCATGCAAATTCTACATACTAGGGGGTTGGTTGTTTCAAAGTCGGATTGATGTTTCGATCTTGTTGCTTCTGGTCATCAAGAGCGGAACTCTTGGAATTTCAGAAGATCGGTCTTTTGTCTCCGGGGCTGAGACCCGGTCCAAGGAGAGGTGGTGCGGTTATGTCTCTGTCCGGGTAGTGGTTTTTGTGTCCTTTATCCCTCAAGATAACGTTGGTAGATGAGTGCCGTGGTTTTTTGTGCGAGTGCATTTAAGTGTGCAAAAAGGTTTTTGTTCCAAATCATCGCGTGTAGGGTCTTGTTTAGTACTGTTTGTCGATGTGCGTGAAGGTACAGTTGTAGGTTATTACACTGTTACGTCCGCTTTTCGACGGCGTACTAAACCTTACGCCATTATATTTCTTTATTTTGATACTCATACACCATCCTACAATAAGTACGCTTTACTACAATTTCATTTAAACGTATTGATGCAAAATGGAAAGTTTTTCTATAATTTAAATAATCGGTGCCTTGTTTTAAATATCCGTCGCTTTGATACATATGACGATAGAGTGTGATTACCTCTTATAATACTCAAACCTAAAGACTTTGAAATAATGGATCATACTTCTCTGATAAAGTGTGTTTCGAGTTTCTATTAACACCTGTGTGTTTGATAACGCTGTGGTTAAATTTTAATTCTTGCATAAAACGAGTTCAATTTATTCTTTCTATAGACGACCAAGAATATTTGTCGTTTTTCGTTATCTACAGAATTTCGTGCACACCGTTGTGTGGCAAGTGCATTCAGTTTTAAAAATATACTTTTCGTTGTATATGATCTAATCTTTAATCGTATAGCTTCCTCCGGCGGACATGCCCGTCCATTACATTTACCCTTGATTGACGAAGCAGTTACCGCTTCTATTGTAGGAAGGTTGAGCGGATGACGTTGTCCCGGGTCCATCTGTTCCTCTCTTTCTTTGGAGAGGGTGTGACCAATCCAGTAACGTGGACACGCGGGTGAGTGTTTCTTCACTACTTACGTGTATGGGTTTTATATAATTGCCGACACCTCTAATGATTCTGATATCACTGTACCAAGAAGGGATGACCCGGGTGCTATTCGGACGTATCCCATTTGTTACTGGTGTGACTGAAGAGTGTGATATATCCAAGCAGGAATTTCTTTCAGGTTACTATTTGTACCTATGGTATTTAACCAATAGCAGAAAGAAATTCCTGACGTACTGTTATTATACATATATGTAGTCTCTTTGTACTTAGATATTGCGACTAGAATTCATTTTGAGTTATATCAATTGGGGTGGGGGAAAACGTTTTCACTTAGTCCAAGGTTACCGGACAGTAATTGTAAACATTGTACGTATTGTAAAATTGTAAATATTTTCTCGGTGCGTATACTCTGTAGTTTGGTGAAACCGTTAAGTTAAATGCAGTTTAACTCAATAAACCATATATTTTTTTTGTTATATGTTAATGTGTTGATTTGGTCGTACTGAACTTTTAATTTTTTTATTTCGGACAATTTCTTTACTTGCAATACCCCGCCTACTCGCCGATTGAGCCGATCATTCTTTCCTTGTCCCTTCCGCTTACGTCTAGGTACGTAGCAACACTCTAATACCAGATTTTCCGGTGTTCCTATTTCTCCGCACGTGTATAGTTTGTCAACTAAAATCATGCGTTCTCTGTATGTTGGGTAGGGTTTGTGGCTAGTTAGGTAATGAATAAATCTTTGACTGGGCACCAGGTATTTCGCTTTTAGACGGTCTTTGATATTTGGTATCATTGCATATACCCTTCTACCGGTTGTGCTTTGATCCCAGCGTGTCTGCCATTCTGCAAGTATGTAGTTCTTTATTTTTGTCTTTGTCGTGGCCAGTTGATTTGTGTTTAAGACGATCAGTAATAGGCGTTAGTGGTATACATTATTAATCAAAACAAATGAATACACGAAATTATGATGATGATACCATTTGTGACCTTTAAAACTGTCATAATGAATTTGACAACTTTTGAGTATGTACAGTATAAGACGTAGAAATAATTATTGCATAGATCAAGAATGCATGTAACCTAAAAATTATATTTCTTAAAGGAAGTAACCTAATCCTATTGGTGGGATTTGCTAATACAGAAACTATTAAAATAAAATATTATTATAAACGGTTTATGGTTTCTCACTTACTCGATGTATCTTTTTCTCGCACTTTACAAAATACTACAGATATACTTTGAATTATACACATTACAAAAATATTTCAGGAGTATATATCAGACGAAAATATTGGTATCAAAGAAATGCACCCTGTTATACTGTAACCGGTACCAAGATCACACCCTTAGGTGGTAGAGAAATTGACCAGTGAAATACTTGCTCAAGAAATTACAAACATTATTTAAATTTTTTACATATATTAAGTTAGGAAATTAATAACTTACATAACTTTGAAATATTCATGACGAATTTATAAAATTCGTCGATATTCAGGGTTAAGCGTAATACAAAAGCTTAGATATGTTAAATAATGCCTTGAATAACGAATACGTATTCTTTATCATAAATAGCATTGAAGTAGTTTTTAAAATTCCGGTAACAGAACTTAATTGAAATGAAATTTGGAGATGAATATATAACTTTTAAGGATTATTAACAAAATAGGTTTTAAATATTTATTCTAGAAAAATCCCTCTATTTACAGGGTCAATGTAATTCCAAAAAGTTTCCCATGTAAGTAATAAATTAATTTTTGGAGTACCCCAATAGAGAAACTGCTTAAAATTCAACTTTGATTATAACATTTATAAATAAATGTTGAACGTTTTTGTGCAAAACGAAAGCAGCAACGCATCGTTTTTCCCGCTAAAGATAATTCATTTTTATAATGTTAGCTTAGTAAAAGTGTCACAAAAACATTATATGTAAACGCCAGAGACGGATAGAAATGTTTTTGTAATGGTTCTTTTATATGTATAGGGCTGCATTTCCATATAATATAATGTTCCCGGACGTTTGAAAAAAATACTTTTACGATTACCATAAAATGGTCATTGTAATTAAGTGTCTGAAGGTTTCGACTTGAAGCAGAACTCACAAGTGCATTTAAGCATAACGATAGCGATTGGTTTAATCACAACGTGTTTGCTATGAAAGTTGTTTGATTTTTCTTTATCTGTAATTCATTATAATTCTTGATAGAGGTACAACTTGCTAGTGAAAGTTTGTCCATGTAAAGACCTCAAAAATTGACCAGCGATAACTATAAGAAGTTCAAACATTATCTACGTGCAATAGACAACGTTACATTTCCATATTTGAAATTATTATTAATAAATAACTGACAGTTTTAAGTTTTATTATACCTACTAATGTATGCTTAATAAGGAGAGTACACATAAGTAAAAGGTTATAACGGTGTAAAATGGTGTAACATATAGCGCGCTTCCTGTTCTTTTGATAATGCATTCGGTGTTTGTAATATCTAACATACAGCACGTGTCGATGTCATGTTAATAATGAACGAAGTGCATTATGCACTTACATGCAGAGAGCAGACCCTATTAATAACTTATGGCGCAATTTTAATTAACAAAATATCTGGAAATTTTGTTAAATCCACTTTATATCGGATCTGAATGCTCTGAATTATATGCACCTCAACTCAGAAGCTGTCTTTGGTGAGATTCCTAATCGTCCCGAAAACTCATTTGTTATTAATTTTCAAAGATAAAATTGAATAGCCATAATTGTGTCACACAACAGTATTTTACCTAAATTCTTCATAAAATCTAGAAACCTCCACTTTTATTCTGTAACAATAAAAACCGCATTGGTCCTTTGCTGACATTACTTGACAGCTTGTAGCTATTTCAAATTAGCTTGGGGTAATAATGATAGAACTGAAACCCCTCTATCTAACTTTTGCACTGGTAACTCATAGGCGTATTACCTACCACAAAAGAAACCCTAGGTGATCGATAGTAAACGACTTTAGGAGAAGGTATAAGCGTTATCACGGCTTAGTTCGAACATGTCTCCTGCAGTAGGTACATCAGTGGTTGCAGGTTTGTTGTTTACTTAATCAAAGAACAAGTGAGAAAGGGAAAGGAATGCGCCACTATTTCTAATACACTCACAAATACATGAAACTATGCACAAGAGGAAACATAGAAACTTTTATGCTCGGGACACTAACACAGAACCCTGAGGATACTAAAAGGAACTGCATCTTAAACGGAAAGTTATAGTTAGTACATACATAAAAAGAAATTGTAATCCAAGATAAACAATAATGATATTAGCAGAATTGGAACTTACTGACTTTCAATATTTTGCGTAAGACAACTAAAAATATTACAGGCGTTGCCCAATAAAGTCCATTTCGAATGGACCTGCATCTTGAAGAAGTTCTAAATTACTAGAACAGGTGGAATGGCTTCCGCGTTCCAGTGATTTAAAGAGCCACACTACAGGTTCAACCAAATTCGTAGGGTCTTCAGTGAGGAACCAGACTAAGACAGGTGCCCGAAAGAGGGCAGAAGTTCTCTCGGTACCTAGATTGACAGAGACCATAGGGATCGATATGGCATTTTAGGACACACTACCGCGATGTGGAAGGAAACGGGAAACCACCTCATTACCTCCCAACTACAACGCGTACTTAAATTGTATTTAAAATGATGGCATCCTTGGAGGTAAAAATAGTCCCCCATTCGGATCTCCGTGAGAGGACTACTTCGGAGGATGTGATCGGAAAACTCAGAAAAAGAATCGAGAACATTCTGCGAGTCGGAGAGTGAAACTTAAAAATTGAAATGGATAAGTTAGCACTAGACATAGTAGGGATCAGTGAAGTTCAGTGGCCAGAGCCGGGGGATTTTTGGAGTGGAAACTTTAAGGTAATTCATACAGGATCAAAAGAAGGAAATTCTGATGTGGGTATATTTATGCGAAAAAAGATGGGGCACTGTGTAGAAAACTACTTACAAAAGAACGATAGAGTACTCATGGTTAGATTAGAACCTAAACCGGTAAATACAGGAATAATACAAGTATACATGCCCACCTCCAGCCACAGTGAGGAAGAGGTAGAAGCGATGTACAAAGATATCGAAGACATATTAAGATACGTAAAAGAACATGAAAATTTAATAATTACAGGGGATTTTAATGCAGTGGTAGGTGAGGAATGGGATGGAGCGGTAGTAGGTTTATTTGGTTTGGGCACGAGAAACGACAGAGGCGATAGGTTGGTAAAATTATGCAACAAACACATTATTTCAATATCATGCTAGAAGACAATACACGTGAAAGATGCCAAGGGATATAGGAAGATATCAAATAGATTACATTCTTATTACACAACGGTTTAGGAATCAAGTAAAAGACTGTAAAAGCTATCCAGAAGCAGATATAGACACTGACCACAACATAGTAATTATGAAAGCCGTGTTTAAATTATGAAGGCCGCTCTTAAATTAAAAAATTTGAAAAAGAAACTGAAAAAGGCACTTTGACTTTGAGAAGCTAAAAGATAAAAATATCCACGAAAGATTTAAAAAAAAGTCAAATGAATTGCTGAATGATATCGGAAAAATTTCTGATACTAACGAATCCAGCTTAGACATGACGGCCAGAAATATTCTGGCGTATACACAAAAAAAAAAAGTAGCCATGGTTAATAAAGGATATCCTGAATTTAATAAAAGAAAGACGACAATTCAAGAATAAATCAGACGAAATAGGAAAACAGAGATACGAAGCCATAAAAAAGGAAATTATTCTCAAATGCAGGAAATTTACAGAACAATGGATTGATGAAAAGTGCAAAGAGGTACAAACTAAGATGGAAATAGGAAAGATAGACGAAGCATACAAACTAATTAAAATGAATTTTTGGGATATAAACTCGTATAGCAAAAATATAAGGGACGCGAGAGGAAACGTCATTATAGAAATTGTAGAAAAAGTGGTTAGATGGCAGAAATATATAGGAAATATATATGCAGGAGAGGAACTAACAGTATTAGAACAAGAATCAGACATTGCAAATGATGAGTTGGGATATCCTATACTGCGAGATGAGTTTGAATTAGCATTAAAGGGTCTGAAAAATGGTAATGCGCCGAGTACAGATAAGGTACAAGCAGAAACTCTAAAAACTACTGAACAAGCAGTAACAGAACGTCTCTTCCAACTTGTAAGTTATATATATGAGACAGGCGAGATACCCAAAGATTTCAAACGTAACATCATAGTAACTATACCAAAAAAGAGAAGCGCGGATAGATGTGAAAATTTTCGAACAATAAATCTGACAGCACGCGTGGCAAAAATATTAACTAAAATTGTACAAAGACGAATGGAAAAACGAGCTAAAGAAATACTAGGAGAAGATCAATTTAGGTTTAGGCGAAACACGGGAACACAGGAGGTTATTTTAGCTCTGAAGGTGATAATGGAGAAACACTAGAAAAGAGGGAAAGCGTGTATATAGGGTTTGTACATCAAGAAAAACAATCGGCAATATAAAATGGAAAAAATATTCAAAATACTCAAAAAGATAAGAATAAGTTTTAGGGATAGACGGATAGTACATATCTTATACAAAGAGCAAACAGCTATAATAGAATTAGAGCAGGAAAGTAGAGAAGTAAATATTAGGAAAGGGGTGAGATAGGGATGTGCTCTATCCTCGTTAGTTTTTAACTTGTACGTTGAAGAGGCAATGAATACTGTCAAATGCAGGAAGACTACAGGCATTGGTCTTGCAAAATTCTCAACTAATATTAATAGTACAAAGGTATTTACTGGAAAACTATTAATTCGGCAAATCTGTAAGTGTTGGGAGATCCAGGGCAGCCACAGGCTGCTTAGCATCCTTCGCATACCACTTCATCTCGGTGAAATAGGGCATATAATTAGAAAACAATAGAAGGGAACTGAGCTGTATATAGGCCGTTGTGGGAGTTTCAGGGAACTGTGTAGGCTAGCTCAGAACATAAATAAGTGGAGGTACGTGTGCAACTAGTTTCAAGACGAAAAAATAAGTGCTCATAAATCTGATGATTATTATAATCAACTACAGGTGTGGGTTATAAAATATTTTCAACTAATGTTGATTGTACGAAATGATTTATTAGAAAAACTATTCATTCGACAAATGTTCAAGTGCTGGGGGAATTTGGCAGCATTGGAAAATCAAATATATGGTATGTAAAGGTGAGCAAGAGGTTTCTTACCCCCCTTCACATACCATAAATTTGATTTTCCAATGCTCTACCCGAAGGTACTACATTGGCAGGAAGCGAGTTTTTTTTATCTGGAAATTTTTTGAATTTTGCCGAACCCTTGCTGTTCCACACGGGACCTCCATTTTACCTCTCATCTGAACGAGGGCGTGTTTTTGTGAAAAATGCTCGCCTAAAATTTTTCAAGCGGACCGTGTCGGGATTCAAACCCGGAACCTTGGGCGTAGTAGTCACATGTATACCAAATACGCCACGGAGCCGCCCTCCCCTTCACATACCAGTGAATATTCGGGAAATAGGGTATATAACTGTAAAACACTAGAGGGTAACCGAACTGCATCTAACAAGAAAGAACAGCGTATATGTAAGACCACAAACATAGAGACAAGAAGAAAATTGTTCAAAGCATATATGTGGGGCACAGCACAGTACGTCTATGTAATAGGGGCAGTAGGAAAATCGGACAGAAAGAGATAGAAGCCTTCTGGAATGTTGTGTTTCAAATGTATAGGCATGATTGTATGGACAGACAAGGTTAATAACAAATAACAAAGAAAATGGAGAAATAGAATGGCAGGATACGTTCTAAGGTATTTTTGGGGAATAGTACGAGATATTTATTTATTTATGTATCCATCACAATTTTGTCCAACGGTACAATGTACCATTTATAGGACAATATATTACAAGCAGAGACAGAAAAAAAGAAGTAGAGGTAGACCGAGATCAGACTTTTGCACGCAGATAGTGATAAATACAGACTGTGCAAATTTCAAGAAAATGTGTAGGTTAGTTCGGAATAGGAAACAATGAGGGTCCGCGTCTAACCAGTTCCAGGATGATGATGATGACCCAATAAAGTATTTCTATTTTTCAAATTAAACATTTTGATTTTTAATTACAGGTCTAAACAAAATATTTATTAAAATAATTCTCAATAGCCCAGTTTAGATTCAAAATAACGACTGAAGTGATTCATTTAATTTATTAGCAACGATAACGAGGCTCATATCATTTGTATTGAACCCTATCAGCTTTCGGATCTGAATACTATACAGATGGTTAACAAAATTTTTAAATTACTTAAAGTCAAGTTAAAGACTTTAATGAATTATTTGTATTAACTATTCGTTTGGTATAAGCCTGGCAACAACGATAATCATCTTCAGCAGATGTATGCCAAAATAATCTTTCGTATTTCTAATTCAAATAAATATTTAATGAAACAAACAATTTATCCAAAAACAATATTTTCAAGAAAGCAAGTGATTCTACACTATGTGATACTTTCTTCAAAAGGAAACTTTCCAAGTATTAGCACCTAATTAATTTTACAACTAATAAGCAACTCTGTATAAAATTCCAAAACTGAAAATTTAATTTCGTACCTAGATATATTCATTGCTTCAACTAAATGGGATATCAAACCTGCACAAACGTTTTTATAATAATTCAGGTATAAACAAGATTTTGCAGCCATGAAAGGAACTTTGCTTACTTTATTAATCGGAATAAATGATAAACGTTTAACTACTTTACCAAACAGCAATGATGAAAGAACAAATTAAAGTCCTGCGTGATGGAAGATGTTCACAAACAATATCTTTAGACTTTCATGTAGTAGTCGAACGTGTACTTGGTGTTCCACAAGTATTTAGAACACCGATACAAACAGTAGCTGTTACCAACATTAACTAATCGTTTTATGATCTTCCTAAAATAGTGCATTAACGAAGAGATCAATTACGGAGCTAACGAAAACCCACTTTACAAAATTTACAAGGCAATTCTCAGATTGCATGCCCTGCGAAAAGCTTGAGCATGTTCACGGAGTTTTAGAAAAACATACAATTATCATTCATATTCATTTCCAGAAAACGTACGTTATAGGTGCAGGCATAAGACACTGTTACGACTACAGATGTTTAAAAAAAAAGGCATGTTAGCGCCCAAATATACACAACCCATAATACGTGTAAGTATAGCTTGAAAGCTTTGATCTTAGCAGATATAAAGTAATCGATTATGATTATTTAGACCTAAAATACTGCTATTTACGGGATGTGGCATTTATAGATGCTGCAAGCTATACTTATTAAAACTGCTCCTATTCCAGTTCACCACTGGGTGTTATTGTACTATTACGTGTCCAATAATATTATTATTTGCAAAACAGTATCAATGTTTTCCGCTGTGTTCGATGTTGTTAGTCGAGCGATCTTTGGGAAATTCATCATTAAAGCTATAGGACTCAATTTAAATTTTTGGTACCACCAAGATACAGCAAAATTGTTGTCGTCGTCGTCGTCGTCCTGGTCGATTACAATTTCTTGTCTGGTTTTGTAGATCTGCACAGTACAATATTTGCACAAGCTGAAACAGTTCAACTCAGATTTTGTACAGCCACAACCTGCAGCACAACCAATGAGGCATTTGCAAGAGATTGTTTTTAGGAACTACGAAGGTGTTGTATTCCTTGTCATCTTTATGTCAAACGATCCTCAGCTCTCTCTCACCCACCCCCATTCCAAGGAATTTTTGTGACTACCCAACCACTGAATCGCCTAGTGGTACGTTCGGAGTGAATGGAACTGTACTGCATCTGTCGTTGCAGAAGTTTGGTCAAGTCTAGCTTAGCAGATCTGCAGATAAATGTTGAGTTTTGCAAATAGGTGAGGGATTGATCCGTATAATACGACCAAAATGCGCCTTTCCACCTCTGAAGCTCCTGCAGTGGTGGCAGATTGTGTCATAGAATATTTGTGCAACCTCCTGCGATAGCGGGTTTGAACGGAAAAGATTTGAAAATTTTTTTTCTGATCCGAACATATTGGACGTCGTCTTGCAGCCATTTATTGCATGGAGGACCAGTGCAGTGTCAGAAAGATCATATTTCAATGATGTGGGGGAGTAGAAAGGATCTGGTAAATTATTTCTATCAGGTTTTCGGATGTAAACATTGTCGGTTGCAGGAGAAGTTCCTGCGAGCAAAGCAAATAGGTCAATGTCATCATCCACAACCACAACGACCTTATATTGTGCGGTTAGGAATTTAGCAGTGCAGACGAATAGTCCATCAGCGTCTTCTACAGCTTGTTTGTTGGTAATGTTTGAAGATTCGAGTTTAGTCTGAACCAGTTTAACAAAGGGTTTCTTTTATTGCTCACTAAACAGGAACTTCTCCTAAGATGTATAGTTGACAGTTGTTTTGTCGAATATGACGTCTGCTGAGTCATTCGCCTTTCGCTCGTTCTGCGCTTTTAGTACTCGTTACTTTGGCCAGTATTCTCTGTGTAGCCGTTAAAAACAACCATCAGAGAGTGATCATAATGTTGGCGGATATACTTGACGTAATCTGCGTAGATTCGTTCTGAACGAGCTCGTGCAGTAGATGTCCACTATCCTGCAGCAACCATTTGGTTTGTAGGAAGTTTAAAGTTAATTGGTGTAGATGCATACAAGACAGACGTGGTGCCCTTACGCATACTATCCTCGTTGAACAGGGACATTGGATATGGTGCCTCTTCATAGGAAATGAGTTTTTGAGATTTCTTTACAATAATGTGAGGAGATCCACAGCAATCTTTTTCCCGCTAACTTTTATAGTCTTTTTCTTTTGTAGGAAACTTCACCAAAAGTGGAACCAATAATTCTGGAAACTTCCGCTATTCCAACTTGTTGGGCCTTGTGACAATTGACCTGATCGCTCCCTACTATTCAAGAGCTAATGCTTAAATCACGTCAGCTTCTGAGACTAGCAACTAATTTGAAAACCATTCATACAGTTTTCTTGCACTTTGAGTGTCTCGAGTGATACTAGTGAGCTTCATCTCTACATGTTGCTCAGAAGAAATTTGCGGTGACGTTGATGAATTTCTCCATCTCTTGCGCTATATCCTGTTTAGTATCCATTTCATCAATGTGCTGTCTGTCATGCTTTGTTCAGAAATAAATCCTACTCCTACCTTCATGTCTTTCATAAGTTCTTGTTCTATGGTCATGTCTATACAAATTCTTGAACCGACTCTGAAAGAAACAAACATTTTGTATGGCAGCACGCGGTATACAAACGGGAAGATTGACCTTGGATATCTTCCTCACCCCATCATGTAGATAGTGCCATCGAGGTTCGCCCTTCGTACTAGGAACCTTTTGTCAGGTACCGTTGAACGGCCCTTTGCCCCCACACAAAGAAAAGGTCACAAGGAATGTTTTAACCAGACATTCGTCTTCGATTAATCACCGCTTATTAGCGCACAAGTACACACTGACGTTCGCCAAAAATGGCTACATGATGTTTATTTTATTAATTTAAAGGTAACTATGATCCCCACAACTTATTTGAGTGCATATTTACTAAAATAAACTTCTCATAGAATATAAGCGATTCAAATAGACGGAAAAGTGACAATTTTGTTGGAATTGCGATTTTACAACGTCTTTGCTGCTCTGTGCTTCCTTTGTTATTGGTCGTAGAAACATCATCATCGTTTTGTTATCGACCTTACTTAAGGTCGGTTTGACGCAGCTCTAACTTCTTTTCTATTCTGTGCTAATCTAAAAAGCTCTACATACCCTTCACAACCTAAATTTCTAATAATTTGACTAATATAGTTTGGTCTAGGTCTTCCTATATCCTTCTATCTTTTTCCTATCTAGCTGGCTCTACATAGATATTAGCAACCTGGTTGTTAAAGAACTCTAACATGTTTACATGATTACCATTTATAAGGAAATGAAATATAACCTGGTTATCCGCTTCAAAAAGGAAAAGTGTTAAATTATATGTTATGGTAAGGCTTAAGCAACGAAACGCTACCAACATGCCAGACCGCTAACCAATTGCGAGTCATGTCCTGGTGACATTTAGTTAACTGATTTTATTTTTCTTTTGTTTTGTTTTCGAACTTACTTAAAGTCGGTTTGACGCAGCTCTAAATTCTTTTCTATTCTGAGCTAGTCTAAAAAGGTCTACATACCCTTCACAACCTACATCTCTAATAATTTGACTAATATAGCTTTGTCTAGGCCTTTCTACTCTATTTTTATTTGGTAGTCTATAATCTAAGACTTTACTAAATAGTCCCTCATGTCTTAACTGGTGCCCTATCATTCTATCTCTCCTGACCTTCAATTGTTTCCACATACAGGGATCCTCACCTATCCTTCTATAAACTTCCTCGTTTGTTATTCTATCTGTCCAAGTAATCTGTAACATTCTCCTATAACAGCAAGTTTCAAAAGCTTCTATCTTTTTCTTATCTACTTCTTTAATTGTCCAAGTCTCACTACCGTATAGTAGAACGCTCCATACGTACGACTTTAAGAAACTTTTTCTATTATCTAAACTAATACTATTAGCTATTAGTAAGTTTTTCTTTTTTAAAAACATTTTTCTAGCTTGAGCTATTCTAGCTACTATATCCCTTCTGCTATGTCCATCTTTTGTAATTATACTACCTAAATAGCAAAATTCATCTACCTCCTCTAACTCGGTATTACCTATTTTTAATTTTGGTTTAGAACTAGGCTGTAACTCACTTGTCATTATCTTTGTCTTTACTGAGTTAACTCTCATACTATAGTCACTCCGTAGTATCTCATCTAAAATATTTAAAAACTTTCCTAACTCTTTTCTAGACTCTGCTATAATGGCTATATCATCTGCAAAACGTAACATGTCTATTTTCTGTCCCTGTACACTAATACCTATCTCATTTTCTCTCTCTAGCTAAGTTTAAAGCTTCCTCAATATAAACATTAAAAATCAAGGGAGACAGTATACAACCCTGTCTAACACCATTTCTAATCTTAGCTTCCTTTTCTATTTCATCAAATCTAATTACTACGCTTTGGTTTTTATATAGACTGTAAATAATTTTTCTATCCCTATGAGAGATTCCTATTTTCGCAAAACCCTGAACATAACAATCCAATTAACCCTATCAAATGCTTTTTCTAAATCTACAAACGCGAAATGAGTCTTTTATTTTTGTAACCTTTTTCGATAATTACCCTAATCATTAGTATCGGTTCTCTAGTCCCTCTGTCTTTACGAAAACCACATTGGTCTTCGCCTAAATAATTCTCAGTCAAAGCTTCTACTCTATTTTTAATTATTATTGTTAGTATTTTGGAAGCATGAGAAGTTAAACTAACCGTTCTAAAATTCTCACACCTATCAGCTCCTGACTTTTTTGAGATTGGGATAATAATATTTTTTTCGAAATCTATTGGAACCTCACCTGTGTCATATATTACTTTTACTAGTTCATATAATCTATCTAAAGTTTTCTGACTTGCATATTTTATTAATTCTGCGGGAATATCGTCTATCCCTGGCGCTTTATTTATTTTAAGATTTTTAACTGCCCTGTAAGCCCTGTCTGTCTTACCTACTCTCAAATCATCTTATATTCCCTTACAATTCTCCTCCATCCATTTATTTCTAGCTTTTCTACACTCATGTACTATCTTATTTCGAACTGTATTATATTTTTGCTTACTTTCACTATCCACTTCTCTGAAAGGTTTAAGCTTTCTTCTATTCTCTATTAAATCTAATATCTCCTTTGTTACCCACGGTTTTCTCGCTTCTATTTTTTCTTACCTATAGTCTGTGTTGCTGTATCATGTACAGTCAGTTTTATTTCTTTCCATCTATTTTCTACGTTCCTCCTACAGCTATCTCTTTGCTCTTATTATCTAATACTTGTTTATATTCCTCTTTACCCTACTATCATTAAGCTTACCTAGATCCCATCCTCTCTTTTAACCTTTCTCAATTTTTGAATTTTAGTTTACACTTCATTTTAACTAAGTTATGATCGCTATCTATGTCAGCCCCTGGATAACTACGACAGTTTTTAACTTGGTTTCTAAATCTTTGTTTAACTAAAATATAATCTATTTGGTATCTAGCCCTATCTCCTGGCGCTTTCCAGGTATATCTTCTCCTAACATGCTGTTCGAATAGGGTGTTGACAGTTACTAATCTATGTTCCTGGCAAAACTCAACTAATCTTTCTCCTCTATCATTTCGTCTGCCATACCCAAATTTTCCTACCATTTTTCCTTCACAACCTTCTCCCACTGACGCATTAAAATCGCCCATAACTATTAAATTCTCATCTCCTTTTACTTTTCTCACTATACTATTTATATCCTCGTATACCTTTTCTACTTCCTCATCCTCGTACTGAGTTGTTGGAATGTAAACCTGAACTAAAACAGTGTCTGTGGGTTTTGTACTCAATCTAACCATAATTATTCTATCACTAAATTGTAAGTACTCTTTAACTTTATGCCCTAATCTTTTACCTAACACTATTCCTACGCCTGCTTGTCCATTAGTTGAAGAAGTTGTAATTATTCTATAATTATCTTTCCAAAAGTCATTACTATCTGGCCATCTCACCTCACTAATACCTATAATGGCCAGCTTTTCCTTTCTCATTTCGACTAATAAATTCGTTAACTTATCTACTCTAAGTAATGACCTTACATTCCAAGTCCCTATCACTAAATCGAACTGTTGTTTTATATTCTTACGATGACGAGCTCCAAGTACCCCCTCCCGGAGATCCGAATGAGGGAGTTTTTTACCTCCGGACAAGAATTTTACTTGTGAGCTCTCCATCATATGTATTTCGTGTTTTAGGCCACGCACACCTGGGAAATATTGTGGTAGGCTCCCATATCTTTCCACAACGCAGTTTTTAAAGATTTTAGCAAAAAGCCGTATCCGTCATGGCCAACCTCCAACAAGCTTGTAAATTATTGAGGATCGCCCGAGACCAACCGACCCTCCTCCAATATCTTTTAGCCAGCAAGGCTGCTGCCCCTTGCTGCGCCTTTTAATCGCCTTTTACGATAAGCAGGCTTACTATAGTAGTATTCTTTATCCCCTACTATAGGGAAAACGATAATTTTAGCAGTGCAAAAATATTTTTTGGTATAAGTTTGTGAATTTCACACTAAATTCTCCAAGATTTTGGTGGACCCTCCGAGTTCCGCAGAACAACATTTGAGAACCGTTGATCTAAGCAAAATAAGGGGGTTTACGTTAGTAGTTGTATTAAACAAGCAAAAACTATTCAAGTGTTTGGATTATGATGCGTTTGAAACAGTACGAGTGACATATCTCAGAAAACAAAAGTTTAAAAATATCAAAAATCTAATAGAAAACAAGGCATAGCAAATCAAAAAGGAAAAGACGAACAAATGGATATAAAAGCAACTTTCAAGTTCTAGAGATAAAAAGCTTAAGTTTGAGACTAAAGAAGAAAGTTTTTCTTAAAAGTACGTCAAGTCACATGCTAAATTTTTCAAATTCGGTAGTTTTCAACCCACATATCGGTTCTTTACAAAACCTAGCATATTTTCAACAACATAGAATGGAGATTAAGGTGCATGGTTGCAATAGATAAGTAATAATTATTCAAGAACTCGAGATTGAGCAGAATTTGTACATCATAAAATGTAATACAAAACCATACCTAGAAGTCGCTAAAATATTGAAGAACATAAAAAAGCACAAAACAATATAAAACAACTTCTGAAGCTAAAACCATGGGTCTAAATCAGGGGTCGGCAAATAGCGGCCCGCGGACCATATGTGGCTTGCTGCAGACTATTTGTGGTCCACCGAAAGTGTCTGAAAAAAATTCGTCCTAACTGTGATTTCCTTCCTGTGTGCGACCAAAAATTCGTCTCGGATTTTCCACTAGGACGTCTAAAAGGCGCAACCCTCATTAACCTCCGCGCCCATAAAATGCACTTCGAATGTAACCAAGCCATAAAAATTACATTTAGAAATAATAACTCTGCAAATCAAGGTAACCCTTAACCATAATTGGCCAATCACGATACTTAAAAGGAGTTACAAAAGCTATTGGTCTTAGGTAAGTTTTGTGATTAATTAGTACACGTTCAGATTGTGTTACGTTTAAACAAACTGAGTTGTGGAAGACACAAAAGTCTTCAAAACTAAAAATTGTCACAGAAGTCATTAGACAAAGCAAGAGATAGATGAAGAAGGGGGTGTAAAAGTACGAAATAGCGTTAAACGTACTACATATTAAATTATAACATTATAACATAAAGTTTCATGGACTAACTGCTACTAAGAGGAAAATGGTAACACAAAAAAGCAAACGCGGAATAGCGTCAAACATAACAGTTAGTTAATTAGTTAAAAAACAAAAAAATTGATTCTTAAAAATTGACGAGTCATTAATAATACTAACTACGTTGCAAGTAGATACGATCGGGCATCAAGTAGTACGGTTAGATTAAAGAAAAAATAATCAATAATTTTGCATTGTGCTTAGTTTAAAAACTACGAAATGGTTGAGAGATCTAGAAAATAAAATGCAAAAGTGCCCAAAGGAAACGAAAAATATAGAAACAAAGTTCCACAGACCTATTTTGGGAAAAAGGGCAACCTGAAAAGCCTTCAAATATACAGTTATTACATGCTTTGAAAAAGCAAAAAATTATTCTTAAAAATCGATGAGTCAATTATACAAAGCGACGTTGCAAGTAGATACAATAAGGATTCAAGTAGTACGATTAGATTTGGTTTGAAAAACTGTGGTATGTGTGAAGTTGGACGGTAAGTTTGGGATTTAGAAAATAAAAATGCCAAGTGCCCAAAGAAAACGAAAAATGTGGAAGCAAAGTTCCACAGACCAACCTATTTTGGGAAAAAAAGTCAACCAGAAAAGCCAGAATCAAATAGCTTCAAATATACGGTTATTACAATCTTTGAAAAAGCAAAAATTATTCTTAAAAATCGATGGGTCCTTAATAATACAAATCGACTTTGCAAGTAGATACAATAGGGGTCAAGTAGTACGATTAGATAAAGAAAAGAATAACCCATAGATTTTGGTTGCGCTTGGTTTGAAAAACTGCGGTATGTGTGAAAATTTGAGATCCAGAAAATAAAAATGCATTAGTGCCCAAATTGAAAAAATATAGAAACAAAAAATTACACGCATTAACGGCTACTAAAGGGAAAACGGTAACACGAAAAATCCAGCACGAAATTAGCTTCAAACATCTTATCAAATTATTTAATAAAAAAACAAAAAAATTGATTCTTAAAGATCGATGGTTTCTTAAAATACAAGCTGATCTTGCAAGTAGATAATAGGGGTTCAGGTCGTACGATGAGATTAAAGAAAAAATAACCAACAATTTGTATAGCACATAGTTTGAAAAACGTGTAAAAATTAGACACAATGGTTGAGGTCTAGAAAATAAAAATGCAAAATGCCCAAAAAAAGAAAATGTTGAAACAAATAGTTCCACAGACCAACGGCTACAAGGAGAAAACTGTAACACAAAAAAGTCAGCATGAAATAGCTTCAAACATAACAGTTAGCAAATTATTTGGAAAAAAGTTGACCAAGAGCGAGTCGAGCTCGCACTATTAGGGTTCCGTACCAATACTACAGCGAGCAATCAATAAACCAAATGAGCTGTTTTTATTTTTTATGTATATTTAAATCTAATCCAAATTTGATTGGGAAAACTGAAAAAATGAATATATTGTCCCACATTGTACTGGTATATACGTCGTCTATTGCTGTTAAAAAATTTTTCCCAGCAACTATTACACTGTCAAAAAAACCTGCAGTTTTCCGATAATCTACGACTCAATAGCTACTATTCCTATTAAAATACAATTTTAGCTTTGGAGGAAATGTAGGAGAAAAGGGGTAGAGGAGCAGTCATTTTTGGCACATTTTGAGCTATATCATGAAGACTACTGGACCGAAAATTATAAAAAAAATATTTTTAGAATCCTTTTAAAATTCTTTCTCAAATGATACCTCACACGATATACTTATTAAAAACTTTTTTTCTTTTGACCGAATTAACCACCGCCATTTTAATCTAAAAATATTTTTTCAATTTTCTGACTGTCGATATATGTGCACGCCATAAAGACCTAGCATTGTGCCAAACTTCAAATTCCTACGTTACATAGTTTTCGAGAAAAACCTCAGTGACAGACGGACGGACACGAGAGTGATCTTATAAAGGTCTTTATATCTTAGGTACGGAACCCTAAAAATGATTCTTAAAAATCGACGGGTGCTTAAATAATACAAAGCGACGTTGCAAATAATACAAAAGGGGTTCAAGTAGTACGATTAGATTAAAGAAAATAACAACCCATAGTTTTTGATTGTGCTTAGTTTGAAAAAATTGCAGTATGTGTGAAAGTTGGAAGGAAATTTGAGCTTTAGTGGGCAAAGGAAAAACATGTAGAAACAAAAAGTTCCATGGACCAACTGCTACTAAGAGAAAAATGGTAACACGAAAAAGCAAACGCGAAATAACTTCAAACTTAAGTTAATAAATTATTTGAAAAACAAAAAAAAATGATTCTAAAAAATTGATGGGTCATTTAGTAATACAAAAGTCGTAGAAACAGAGTTAATTAATGATTCTTGTAGGAAATTTTATCCTCTACAAGAATGGATATAAAGCGAATTTGACTACGATGCACCGTTTATGAGTTATAAATGAGAAACTGGAAAAAATGCCATTTTTCTCGGTGGTTTTTTTTAAGATGACTGGAAACGCAGAGGTATGGGGGATGACAAAAATTTGGACTTTTCACTCTCTAACCTTTCAGACCAACATATAAAACAATCAAAATTGCCTAATTTAATTAAGGGTTGAACCCCTTCCTTTTTACCCCTCTAGCGACTTGATTAAAGTAGTCAGATTATTATTTATTTTAGCTATAGTTAGTATAGAAATTCCATAAAATCGTGGCATTTTACACTTGCTTATATTTACTTTTAGCTATATTTTCTAAAGTCAGATGAATCAAACTTTATTAATTATTACTAGCGTCCGAGTCCCTAAAAGTATAATTAATTTAATACCTTAAAAAGCGCATCATTTTTCTCCATTTAACGCCGTTATCGAACATAATCGCGGCAGCATATTTTGGGGTTCAATGTTTATGTTCTCCCTCACGCAATACGGCAATCAGAATCAGTCTGAGTTGCAAATGGTTGTTACTTTAATGAAATTAAAATTCATTTATTCCGGAACAGTATCAGTCTGGACTGGATTTAACATTCAAAGAACGACGTTCTTAGAACACCTTGCGCGCATTAGCTAATTAATGAGTAACCTCTAAATCTTCTGCTTCGTTGAAAGATCACGCTATACTCTTATGTTTATTTGTCCTAAAAAATGCGTACTTATGTATTCTTTATTTTAGGGACGCATCATGCTGCTTGGTTATACTATTGACATCAATTATCACTTTAAGCGTGAGAATCTTTTGCTTTGTTGTTTAAAGAAATTTTAGTGTAGTTTTAACACCTACGTGCGACCTGTATTTATTGCTCACTGAATCATTGGTATCATGTTACAATGTCAAAAATTAGTAGTAATATACAGAAATCTCGTTTTTTAAGGAAATTGCATGAAGTGCTCGATTTGAAAGGATTTGTTTCGTTTCAGTTTCGTTTTCAACTGATTGTGTATGTACAGGGTACGGCAGCTAGAGCATTATTTATTTATTTATTTTATTTATTTATTTGTTCCAACGTTTCAGTAGTCTGCTACCTGAAATTTAAGCAGACCTGGCTTTCCCACAGAAAGTAACCATCATGTGTTATGTGTGTATGTGTGTATGTGTGAGGGATGGTTGTGTGTATGTGTGTTGTGTGTGATGTTGGTCCGTGTTACGTTCCCCCTCTAAGACCAGGACCATCGGCAGCCGAATATCCCAGTCGTCAAGAAAGAACGCACAACGGACATTGCCTTGTCAGTCCGGACCATCGGCAGCCGGAAATCCAGATGTTGAAAGGCAATGGAAGTGTGTGTGTGTGTGTGTGTGTGTTTGTGTGTGTGTGCGTGTGTGCGTGTGTGCGTGTGTGTGTGTGAGAGAGAGAGAGTTGTGTGTATGTGTGTTGTGTGTGATGTTGCTAGAGCATTCCTATTTTCGTAAGGTGTGGCTGTGGATGGTGTGGATGTGCAGTAAGGATGAGCGCGTCATCAAGCGTTATAATTTGAATAAGGGCCGTTATGCTTGCGACTACGTCCCCAATGCTCCACCCGAAGGTACTACATTGGGTTTAAATGCGAAATAAACGTTCTTCAAATTAATCGATCCAAATAAAAATCAAACTGAAACTAACACTGAAAATAGGGTTTAAATAACGGTATCCCTAGCGTTGATTTTGGAGTGTGTCCGGTCAACAAGACACTAGCAAAAATGAAATGGGGAAAGGATCCGTAATACCTGATAGCAGCTGCCAGCTCTGCTCACCGGAGCAACCTGAAGGGTCGTTTTAAAACTATCCAAATCTAGCTAACTAATTTAAAAAATGGATTCAAATTTCTAAACATTAGCCAAATATTTTAATAGTAAATCCAGCTATTTTGTCTGCTTTATAAATTTACAAAATCGTACCCCTGGTTTAAATATTTTATCCTAAGTCAAACCTATATCTGTGATTAGCATTCCCTAACTGATTTGTATTATAATAACAATCTTTCTTCCTATAGATACTGTAACCAAAAATAGGCGACAGAACGTCAGACAAAACAAATCAAGCGCCAAATAATAAAGTACATGCAAAAATATAAATATAAAATAAATATAAATAAATATCTAAATAAGCATAAGCATGTAACAGTGCATAAATTAGCAAAAGCATCACTTAAATTATCAGGTGCACTCACATAAGCATTATGACGGCTAGCGCCAATACACACAAAACGTGCTTGTTTAATTATTACAATATCTTCTTATTAATGCAAATCAATGCTTGTGCGTGTACAGGCGCCATCATTTTATTCTTACCTTGTGTATAAATTTCTCCAGCATCTGAAGATCTGGTCGTCTACGTACATCTATTTGTATCTTACTTCTAAGGGAAATAGAATATGCACTGTTAAAGTCCTGGTGGGTATGCATTAAACGTCCTGGGGGAGTCACAATCACTATCACTTTTAAGTCCTGGGGAGATGCGCGGTTTCACTCTATTTTATTTTCTTTGTTTGCTTAATTGATTTAATTTAGTTAGGGTTTTTGATTTATTTGTTATTATTTATTCCCGATTTTACGCGCGTATAAGGCGAGACAGTGATTCAGTGATTGTTTTAGTAATGTGGGGGGTTCGTCGTGCATATTAGACTTTTGATTTTTTTTATTTTTTTTATTTGTTCTTTTTTTAAAATTAACAGGTTTTAGTTATATCGTGCTCATTTGCCATATCGTGCCAAATCAAATTCAAAAAATTTTTCAATCCTTCTCCCACCTCCTCAACCTACGATTTACGAGCGGTTATCACCGTCTAATCTCGCGACCCTTCTTGCAAATTCTTTGAAAGTTGTCCAGAACGCCTTCTGGTTAGCCACTTCTCTAACTTCCTCTAGGCTCTTTGGCCATGCTAGACCTACCATAACTAACTTTCCATCAGCTAACCCTCAATTTGTCACCTTGAGCGGGCACTCGAAAAGCACGTGTTCTGCGCTTTCTGTACTCTCACCGCATTTGCAGCGGTCGTTGTCGGTTAAACTGAATCTTTGCAAATATTCCTTCAAGGCTCCATGCCCTGTTATTAGCTGCACCATTTTATGGTCGAGCTTCACCTCAATCTTATCTCTAGCTACTATACTCGGTATGAATTTATGTGTCAACCTGCCCGTGGCAGCGTTGTTCCGCCTGTTTTTTCATTGTCGTATTGATCTTTCCCGCAGCTTTCTTTTAATCAGAGACCTCGGTATTGACGAGTGTGTTATCTGGAAGTCACCTGTCGTGGCCTCTTTAACTACTTCATCAGCCCTATCATTTCCTACGTTACCATCGTGCGATCTAACCCAGCCGAACTTTAAATATCGAAACAGGAGCGCCGTATGTGCTACCCTCCAGACGTCCGCCTGAAGGTCTGTCGGGTGTTCGTATTGGTTAGGGCCGTCAGTGCTGATTTACTATCGCTGATGATGTAATACACGTTTCTAGCCGTGTGATTCATCACATAATCGAAATTTTACGTCATCAAGCATTATAATTTGAATAAGGGCCGCTATACTTACGGCTACGTCACCAATGCTCCACCCGAAAGTACTACATTGGGTTTAAACGCGAAAAATAAACGTGCTTCTAATTTATTCTAACTTCATAATTAATCCACCCTAAATAAAAATGTAACAGACTGAAACGAAAACTAAAAACAGGGTTTAAATAATGGTATCCTTAGCGTTGACTTTGGAGTGTGCCTGATGAACAAGACGAGCAAAAATGAGGAAGGGAGGGATCCATAATACCGGATAGCAGACGCCGGCTCTGCTTACCTAAAGGGTCGACTTAAAACTATCCAAATCTAGCTAGCTAATTTAAAATGGATTCAAATTGCTAAGCATTTGCCAAATGTAGTAATAGTGAATCCAGCTATTTTACCTGCTTTATAAATTTACAAATTCGTCCTCCCTGATCTAATTATTTTATCCTAAATTTGTCCCTAACGTTCTCTATCATTCCCTAACTGACATGTTATATATACAATCTTCTTTTCTATATATACTGCGACTAGAAAGTGGCGACAGAAAGTCATTAAATTAAGCCACAAAACAATACAATGCAGGCAAAAATATAAGTATAAAAATAAATATAAATATAATATAAATATATAAATAAATATCTGAATAAGCAAAAGCATGTAACAGTTGTAACTATTATACAAACCTGCCTCGTGAGGGTATCAAATTACCAATAAAATAATAGGGCATGACCCCTACATCTAAAGTACCCAAACGTTTCGGAACATTGCCTCGCAAGCTTGCTACAGTCGGTGAGAGGGTGAGGTTCATTAAGCTACAACATACTAAGATATAAATTTAGATTGTTTTATTAACTGTACAACTAATTAAACCTTAACCCAATGACATATGAGTACAAAATATATACAATATTTGCCGTTATATGCAATAGGGCGCCACCGTAAGGGAGGGGAAGGCTTACGGACCTTATCAAGGTATTATCACTCGTCGCACTTTGTTCTTGAGAATGGGAAAAGATTGTCACAAATACGCACGCAGAAAATTTTAACACTGCACTACTGTGGAGCTTTATAGTCCCCGGCTAGCTAAACACTATACGACTAAACCAAATTAATGTCTAAATTCCTTAGGACTAGTCTACTTTTTAAGGATATAAGAACCAATTTCGGGCTCAAACACCCCAATACAATAATTAATTATATATACAGTATTCTAATAAAGTTACCTACTGTGACCCACGCTCTAAGTTAACAAGGGTGTTTCCGAATAACGGGACAGAAACGACCTTTTCACCAATCAACTACTACTGTAACGGAACTCGTTCAAGTACACACAAAGATTATCACTACGGGAGTCCTTTACTACTATACCGGACCTGAAAATTTCGTAATCAGGTAGGTTTTGTTGTTAAGCTATTGCGTGAGCCCCCAGGCTACCGTCGAAATAATAATGAAGCGGTGTACCCTGCTGAAACCTCGCTGTCTTCCGAAATAAGTACTCAAAGATTAAAATTTCAACGCGTTCAACTTAAGCCCAAGCTCAGAGCTTTAATATGAACGTCGGTATTTTACAGAACGTCGGCACAATTTAGTTAAACAATTACGGATACATAATTCATACCACAACTCTTGAGTTCATGATTTAAAAAAATACCATAACCTCTGTTTTAGTAACTGGGAAAGTACTTACTCAGAATAAAATAAAAAACACATCACTTTACTTTCAGAAGTACAGAAATCAACCACCTGTCTGTCGGAAGTATCGAAATAAAAAAGCCCCTTTCATCCCACGCTGAACTCCTTATATACCTTTAAGTTAATTGAAAATACCCAGTCCAGTTTAGCTCTCTTACTCGAAAAAGTTAAGCCTGTCATAAATCTTAAAAGTTAATTAAAACTAACAATTGCTTTAGGATAGCCAAAATCTCCCTCACAAGAAAACTCCGAAACTATAATTTTGGTTAAGTACCCAAACTAATTGAAAATTATTCAGACAATTCGGGCTGCTTTATACATAACTTTATACATAACTAGGGTCTTAGCTACTTGATTGACATCTATTAGTAGATACTACTAATCTGACACGTTAAGTGCCTTCCAAGTAAAGGTTCATACCTTGGGAATGTTAATTAAATCTTTGGATTATATTTTCCAAGAACCCTGCTCTGGCTACTTGGGAACGGAGCTTTTGAAGCCGTTTAAAATCGCAGACATATTTATCCTATAAAACCGTTATCCTAATAATTGGGACGCTAAAATTAAACTAGAAAATAAACCAATTTGAGAAATAATAGAGAGTTATTTTTACATAACCGACTGTACTAAAACAGTATGTTACACAGTGTATATATTAGCAAAAGCAAATACATTATCAAGTGCACTCGCATGAGCATTATATCGACTAGCGCCATTACACAAAAACGTGCTTGTTAGATTATTTCAAAATCTGTTTAAAATCACAAATCAATGCTCATGCGAGTACAGCCGCCACAATTTTATTCTTACCTCCAATATAAATTTATCCAGCATCCGAAGATCTGGTCGTCTACCTACATCTATTGGTTTTCTACTTTTATGGGGGAGTTGAATATGCACTGTTAAAGTCCTGGTGGATATACACTAAACGTCCTGGGGGGATCACAATCACTATCACTTCACTTTTAAGTCCTGGGGGGATGCGCGGTTTTACTCTATTTTATTATTTCTTTATTTATTACACTTATTTAAATTAATGAGGTTTCCTGATTTAGTTTGTTGTTATTTATTTGTTTCGTTTATTCCTGATTTTCTGTGCGTAGAAGGTGGGACAGTGATTGTTTTAGTGGTGTGTTCGTCGTGCATATTAGAGTTTTGGGTATACCTATTTAATTATTATTATTATTGGTTTTCTTTCTTTTTTTTTTGTTTTTTTTGCAGGTTTTGGTTATAATGCTCTTATCATGTCAAAATCACACCAGGTCGAAATCTATAATTTTTCAATCCTCTCACCATCCCCTCCCGACTTGCACACATAAAAATAGAAATCTGGGGAGTGAATCCAAAAGATGTACGAAGCTGTAACTTGACATTGCTGCAGGTAGCAGATGTCACGTTACGATATAACTATTCATACATGCATACACACACATATGTCTGTTTGTTTATGTATGTATTTCAGTGTGTTTATGTTGTGTGTGTGTGTGTGTGTGTGTGAAAGTGAGCGCGCGTGTTTATACATGTGTGTTGTGTGCTTGCATATGCGTGCTTCCATGTGTACGTTCGTAAGCGAGTGCGTGTATGTTGTGTGTGAGTGTGTGTATATGTGTATGCACGTGTGTCTGTATCGTATAATCAAAGTGAGTTTGTAAACGTGTGTTTATATAAAAGTGTGTTATATCTAATGTTGAATTCGATAATATTGGTACTTTTTGATTTCACTGGTAATTTTGTTAAGCGCCTCGATACCAATCAAACTAATAAATTCTTCACATACATCTATAGATAGACATGGAATACGACCTTTTTCCTTGTTTTTATGAAAACGTGTGCGTTCCGATAGGAAAGTATCCAATTTTGCTATTAATTCTAACAATCCCAGATACTTACCCTTGTATGCAGAACCGAAAGTTTCATCACTTTCACGAAAAGAGAGACTTCTTGTTATCAAAAATTTGATAACTTTTACAAAACGTTCAATCATTTTCTCTAGTAGTTCTGTTCATTTTGCATCTGATCGACAAATGCGCTCACCTTCTTTTCCGAGCTAATAAAGTAACTACAGATTTTTCTGCACAGCGCCTTTTTATGCCAATATATATATATATATATATATATATATATATATATATATATATATATCTATATATATAATCTTTTCCATGCTGTAAATCATTAAAACTTTCTTTTACAAAAATCGAACATTCCAAACCCATAACTGTTCAAGGAAAATAGAATGCAAAGTCTTTGCTTGGTAAATAGCATAGCCAATTTCTTTTATGTTGAAAATATGCAAGTTTATGAGTTCTTGTAAAGTAAGATGTCTAACAAAATCTTGTTTTATTCTCACTTTTATAATATTATTTAAAAGAAGTGAATGTGCAGTCGATGTTTTGACAGTGTAGGCTTCCTTTTGCAATCCAATAATTTTGTATTTTTGATCTAACTTTCCTAGATCATGTAACCGTCATAATTGTCAAAATGTGCAATTTGTTCATTCGCTAATTTTTTCTCTTTCGTTTTCTTTTTTATTACCCGAAAGTTGACGACGTCTATCCTGATCCCGACTCGCTATTTTAATCTGTAGCAATAAAATGCACTATTAAAAATTTTCATTATTATTGTTCTATACTTGTTAAAAAGTCATATACTATTAATTCGGAAAGTTGTATAAATTTATCAAAATATATAAATTTTTTCATATAAAATTAATTTTATTTGCATTTATTCAATGTATTATTAATTTTCTAAAAAAAATAAACTAATTATCTTTTAAATTATCTTCTACATACCTTAAAAAGATTTTAAAATACTGTTATTTTAATTTTAATGTGTATTATTTTGTTTCATGTTATTACCCGCCATCAATTCTAATTGAAAAACACAGGTTTAAACACAAATTGTTCAAAACAATGTTACTCATAAGGAGATGAATTAAGAACGTTCCATTTCGTATTTCCAAATGTACTGCGTCCTTAACTTTTAAAACCATTTCAATTTCTACTTATTTGAATATACGGGTTTGCTACTCTTTTGTCGTTTTAAATTAATTCAGTTAGGCAACCAACTGTGCTCGTTCTTTATTTAATTCGCATACCTGCGTATTTATATTACATTTCTAGTTTCTTATCTAGGCATGTGTAAAGCGGCTGTGTTATCTTTGAAAGATAGACATGTGCTCAGACTTATTTCTATTCGATGTGGAATTTCCATGATTATTCTTCAGAAAACAAGTTTCTAAATACCTAGGTTGAATAGATTCACTGTATTTCTAGGTTTAGTTCGTGTAGTTCTATGACAACTAATAATACATCTAATCGGGCAGTTACAAAAGTCTTATGATAAAAAACGTGCTCTTCCTTTCTATATGACTGGTAGATAATTGAAGAGTGACGTTCCTTTAATAGACATGTTAATATTTTTAGTCTGGTTTGTAACTAATATTTTCAGATTTTACGCTCCATTTCTTGGGTTCCTTAGACTGTGACACAGAAAGTCTTGCTTTGTCGATACAGTACATTTTATCGGGCTGTCATTCTGTACGCAGATCAAGCTATGATAAGGTGGTACCCATTGCAGTTACTCATACCCTTCAAAGCCTGCGTGAAAGGAATATTACATTATGATGACCGACAGCTGTTTACTTAGGTTACGTGATAGGAGCTACATAGAAACCCAGAAAAATCAGGCAATGGTAAGCATTCCCACACTCTCAACAGTTAAAGCAATTAGAATATCTTTGGGCATGACAGGCATTACACTTGCTAATTCAATTTTTACGTTAATTAAAGTTCGATCGATGAAACTACTTATCAAATAAAATATCGAAGCAGAAGAATCCTTTCAGAAATTAAAACCTTTGTTAAGCACATCGCCATTTTAGCCAGTCCTAATTTTTTGAACAGCTTTAGTATTCAGACAAATGCTTCTGAAGTTGATCTGGGTGAAATCTTGTTTCATGACGAGGTAAGTGATGAGAGAATAGTAGCATATTCTAGTTTTCTTATTCTATTATCATGTTCATGGCTTCGTCTAAATTTTGGAGATGTTGGAATATGATTTTATCTGATAGTCGTGTTGGTAATGCGTTTATGTGGGTGTCCAGTGCCATTTCGTCATACATTTTTGTCTTTAAAAGTCTGATATTTTGGTCGGGTCCTTCGATTTTTAATTTTGTTAGAATTAGACTTCTTACGTCTTGGCATTTTATTCCGATATGATACGAGGATTGGTTACTTTCCATTCTAAGGTTTATTAAGTCGCGGTTAAGACATTTTATGTTCCTTTATATACAATTAATATGCGTTTAAAGTCTTCCCACTGTTCTAAGTTATCTCGGCTGGCTATTAGCGTTAGTGCCCGTCCGGTTAGTTAACTTATTATCAGGCGTAAAAGTAATACATTTCTTTCGTTGTCTCCGGGTTTGTATAGGTTTTTAATAATATTTTGCACCCTGTAATGAATTTATCTAACAAAACTTGATCTCCGTTGAAATTATGTATGGTTTTGAGATAAATTTTCATATCTGAACTCATGATTGTTAAGGGTTGCTTTCGCTTTTAATTAATTTTAAATATTTGTAAAATTGAAATTTATTTCGCGGTTTGTACTGTTACTTTTTAGTTTGGTTTGTTTAGATTGAAGTGTGTAGGTTTATTTAAAGAATCGAGTTGCTAATATTTGTACTTAGTTATACGGTGCTGTAATTAATTTGCTGGATTTGTGCCGGGTAATGTCTGGCTAATTGCTGTAGCCTTGAATTCGTTTGCTTTGCAAATGTGATAGTCGTTACAAGTTTTAATTTTCTGAAAGGTTTCTATGCGGATTAATTTTCTTGCAATAATTTGCGTTATACTTTGTACGTTTTGTTGCGCTAGTTAGGTTTAATTACGTCTTTATTTCAGTCCTGCTGATTAATTGGGTCTGATTTAATTATCTCGTCTTCGTAGGCGTTATGTGTATAAGATGCTTTCTTTCGATTGTATTCTCTCGTCACCTTGAGTGTTTTAAATACAGAATTGCAAGTTTTCAGTCAATTGCTTTGTTACAATATTTGCATCAGTTTCCTTTATAATTTATACAATGAATTGTTTAATTACAAAGTTTTGATCTACTAAAAGATTTTATTTTTCAGCCTTATAAATTAAATAGATCGCATTTTTACAATTAATTACTTCATACTGAAATATTTAATCATAAAATGTCACGTTTGAATGAGTCTTTTCAGTGATGTAGATATTTATAAAGTTGAGATGCGCGTTTTTGAATGAATTTTATTCAGTAATTGTTCTGCTATAATTAGATATATTCCTACTAAATGGTTTTTATTCAATGATGGTTTCCGGTATTAATTTACACGCTTTATTTTAATTCGTAATAAGTTGGTTTATTAATAGATTGCAAAGTGCTTCTATAATTTAGACACTAAGGTGTTTAATTTATAGAAATGCGATGAAGGTTACGTTTGAATAAATTGTTTTCATAATTAATCGTTATTGCGTTTGTACATTAAGATAAATTGGTAGAAATTAATTGCGTTTTGTATTTGGTATTTTAAAATCGTTTTCGTTTTGTTTCAATAATTCGCGCGTCAGTTACTTTTTGTATTATTAATAATTTGTAATAATTGTACTTTTTTTTCAGTCTTGTTTAAAATTCTCTTGCTTAAAAAATAAATTTTTTCAAAATAATTTTGAAAATAATTTTTCTTAGTAAATTATTTTCATAAAATGGTATAAATTGCAATAATGGTAATTAAATCTGTACATGCATAAAATAATAATCAAAAAAAAAATCTTTACTAGCTAATATCAATACATTTGTAAAAAATCAATTGGTTTTAAGGAAAATGAACTTACATTAGTTTCGTCGTTGCTTTCATAGACTCTGTTGATTTTTTACTTCGTCCACGTTGGTTTGGTTTGGATTTGACCGAGGTTTGTATATTGTCCAAGGTTTGTTTGGTTGGATTCGGTCGAAGCTTGTACCTGGTCCAACTTTGTTTGGGTTCTTTCAGAATTGGGAATTAAAATTTTTGGAAACTACTTCCAAAAACTTCGTAACAATTTATTTGGGTTATACAGATTTTAATATGGAATTTTGACAATCTGATTTAAAATTACTCTAAGTCAAAAATAATTAATAATTGAACTAATATGAGTGAGTAGCTTAAGCAAACTGCAATGTTAAAGCTGAAATACTTGAGACTGACTGACTGCTCTTGGCGCTCCCGGGGTATTTATGTTGTCCTTGCCCCTCACATGTCTGTGGGTACTTGCAGAGCACATGTCTGCTTATTTCTTAATACTATTCATGATACAATGTAACAATCTTACTTTCTAGGTAATTACGCTTCTTAACCGTCTGTGACCTGCCACCTGCAGTATCACTATCGTCTGAAATACGATGTACTGCATCCGTTTTCACAACTGTTAATAACCTTTATTTAATTATCCTTGAATTACGTTGTTGCACTTGACTTAATCAATTCTTTAACAATTTCTAATAATTCCTATTAAATTCTATTTTGTTATACATACATAGATTGGGGGATACGTAACTCGCAGTGACTAAAAACTTTGTTATTCTATACCTGGTGCGGAACCTTAAAACTGTAATTATTGATTTTTTTTAATTTAGCATAAATGAACTTGACGACAACCACTCAACTGCTTTATTTAGTAACATTACTTTAGCCAAAGGCTGTATTAATTTTAAGCTGTTATAAAAGTACTGGTTAGTTAGCTCTTGATAGCTACTGCAGGGACCAACAAAAAACTCAATTGGTGATCCACAGGTAAGGTTTCATTGGGGTGTCGTTGTTTAATCATTTCCAATAGTTCCTCTTGCATTAAAAAAAAGAAATAGGATTTTGAGCAAGTATTAAACATTGTTGCGACCGCCATAAATACAACATGATAGGATAATGTCTCATACCGTTACGTACAGTTTTGGTCTCAAAATCTATCCGGTGATCCATAAAAAACTCGGTAAAAATCCTGTTTCGGCATAATACCGAAAACTTTGACTGTACTAACCCAAATGGTTGCCGATTAAGTGCGTGAGTGATGTAAGTTTTTGAAGAGGGTTCCAAAATGCCATCCAAAATTTCTTAATCCAGAAATATCTTGGACGCCACCTATTCTCACAGGGTTTCTAGGGAAAACTAGAAGAATAGCAAGAGGTTGCTATAATCTGAGATCAGGAGAGTTATTCTGGCTTAAAATTTACCTGAGAAATCGTTAAGCACACTACTGCTTAAACATAAAACAAATCTTAACCATAAAAACTAAAAAATCCTTAAAACTATTAGCTGAAAGGAAGGTTTCTAAAATCAAATGTTAAATGATCTGATGTTTCAATCACGCCTTTAGATAGTTGCAAAATAATTTAGTACAACAAAACTGTAACTATATCTTTACATTAATTGAAAAAAAAACGAAATATAAACATGTCTTTACACCATTATACATGACTCTTGTTTCTAATTATATTGTACATTTACGTTTTTATTACAAATAAAATATACAGTCTAAAACGAGTATTAAAAATCAAATTTACTTAACTAACTTTTCAATCTAATCACACAGACGTACGTTTTATCAGTTCATCTAATGAATTCCAAACTTTCTCGGGTATAATTTCAGATGTGAACACCATAAAATGCCCTACTTTGACTTCAAGTCCTTTAACATAAAGTTGTCGATTCTGGAACCAATATGTCCCTAAAAGTAAAAATAGCCAACTTGGTAGGGTATTATCCGGGCATTTGACTACTTTATCTGTTCGATAACTTTTCTGTAAAAGGTACTAACCTACTAATGTTGTGTGTTGGTTGTTTTGATAGTAAGTACAAATGTTCTAAAAAAACTTCGAGACATCTTGGACAGATGAATTAAGACTGCAAAATGAAAATATCTTATGTCGTTTTTTCTGTTTAAATTATGTGTATAATTAACTTACAGATAGCTTAACTAAGTTCAGAAACCAGAACTTTTTATTTATTTGAGTAAAAACAAATCTGCTTGTAAAGTCTTCATACTCAGTCGATGAAATCATAGGCGCGGCAGCGTAATACGTTATTATTCAAAACAAATGAACCATAAAACTCTAATAATTTAAAACGAAATTGCGATGATAATTTCATTTCTAACCTTTAAAAACTGTCATAATGAATTTGACAACCTTTGAGTATGAGCATTATAAGATACAGAAATAAATCTACCTTAGATCAAGAATGTAATCTAAAAATTATATTTCTTAAAAGAAATTGACTAACCCTATTGGTGGGTTTTACTAATACGGAAACTGTTAAAATGAAATATGATTGTAGGCATTTGCAAGAATGATAAAATACCTATAGGCAGCAAAGCAGGATGTAATTTGTAGACAAATTCAGAGATTCAAGGACAGACAAAATTAAGAGATAAAAGCAGTTACAAGGTCCAGGAAGAACTAACTTTAAATTAAACTAACTGTGATGGTAAGCTGTGAAAGAAATTTGGACAACAAACAATTTACTAGATCTACTTGCACAGCTTCTAAGCCACTACATCCTGGCTAGAGGCTTTAATGCATATAGACTATATGGGGATTCACACATAACGTCTTACTGGGATGACTATTCTAAATGTCTATTGCCAGACACATGCATGGCTTCGCAACACTGGGCATTTGTTTTGGTAATGCAAAATATGTTTGAAAGTATGGATTTGAAAATTGGTTTTCAAATAGATAAGGCTTTCTTGTTTAGAAAGTAAAGAGAAAACCAAATATAACCCTGAGTATTACAAAAACGTCTTTGCTACTGCTACTACAGTCAACAGAAATTGTAAAGTTCTTTCTTTTCAAAACCGAACTTAAACGTTTTCCAGAACCTATTGCCTTTATAAATAATTGTATCACTTTCTTGCGTTATTTATAATAGAGCAGAGCTAATGAACGTCGTTGCTAATAAATACAAGATTAGAATAAAGGCAACGTTACTGCCATTAATAAAGCGATCTAAACGTCAAGAATTTCATTAAGAATTACATATAGCTCATTAAAGTACAAAACTCGTACCACAGAGAAATAGATTTACAATAATTTTATTAATTTTATTACAATTCTCTGCTATATCATACTAAGGCTGCTCTGGTTAACTGTAAAGCCGTAGTCGTTAAGTCTAAAACTCATCTTTCATTACAAAATGTCTTCCATTTCAGCAATAATTTTTTATGAGTATCTTGTTGTGTAATAGAAAATTCTTAGCATTTATTACATAACAGATACATTTCTTAAATAAATGAGATTGCTTATAAGATGCTATTTAATACCGAACACCTTTTTATATCCTCCGTTATATATCGCATTAGAGACATTTCGCTAAAATTTATTTTTCTCGTATAGTACCTTCTTAATTAATATTTTTTAGGTTACACTTTGGTTATAACATAATTTTTTAAGAGTATTATGGAAAAGGTTGCCAGGTTTGTTTCAGAATAGAGAGATTTGATCATTGATAAAGTAACACTACTTTTCAAAAATACCGTCCGAATACAAGTCTTGCAATAGTCGTTTCTTGACGATGCCGCCGATGTCATAGTTTTTGTTGTTGTCATTTTTATCGTTATTTCTATAAACCTCAAAAACCAAGAAATAGCGGCACTTGTAAGCAAAGAATTTGCTACGTGCAATGGCGCAGCCGGAAGAAAACTAAGTACCAAGCTAGCTATCAAACGCGGAGAGTGGGGGGATTCACCTAAATACCAAAAAAAAAATTAAGCACACAAAAAATTAAAGCACATCGCCCAACCTTATCTATTAACAACTAAACATAAATAAAAGCAAAAAAAATTCTTAATTCGCATAGACAAATAAAAAAATATTGAATTTTAGTGATGTTGTAAATGTCAAATTTGTTAGTGGACCCTCGAAGTGCGCATTTCGCGGCTAACAGGTAATAAATTTCATTGAACCGAAAAAAGCTAATGTTTAAGATTTTTGCAATAACAATAGTGATAGGAAATTTTAAATGTAGGTTTTCTCAATATTAATAGCAACATATTAAAATTAAAAATAGTGAAGGCTGATTCTCTCAATATTATAAGTGTTAAATTTACGCATTAAATACCAGCAACGTTGTAGTATAACTACCGAAGTATAACCCGAAGCACCTGTAGAGTGAGAATCACGAATCGTAACAACAAACAAAAGTCATATAGAGTCACGTTTCTCATCCCGTGACTGCACCCAACGTTGATAAGGAATGTTCCATTGGTGCATACAGAAGAAAACAAGTCACATACCTGTGGGTATCCGGGTACCTATCTTGCCTACCGTGGAGGGTTGAGTCAACACAGCGACGTAACGGTCATCGTAATTTCAGTAGTGAGTCCCCACAAAGAAAGAAAAAGCTGCTCCATGGCAACGAACAGTCTGGCCTACACACCGAAAGGATCCATTTGGTCTCCAGCTAAAAAAAGCTAAAACAAAAATCGGATTAGAATGAGTAAACGCGGGAAAACTTACCAATACACGTAAACCATCGCTTACATGTAGAACAACAAACATGCATTGCTTTTGAAAATAACAGAGCGAGTAGCTTTTCCAAGTGCATGAACGCACAAGCTACAGAGACCAATGAGTTTAAAGTAACACGAATTCGAAAAACAAACATCCGCGGTTATCGAAGCGCGATTGACTGGAAAATCCGGGTTATATCGGAATAGTTCAATATATTATTTTGACGAAGGTTTAGAATGAAACCACAGAGAAAGTAATGATATGCTGTCGCAAGGTATAACGAGATACTTAAAACAGGACATTGACTTATTTAATTGTAGCATAAATTTGTTGTTTCGAACTAAATAAGCTCAACCTGAAAATTTGTAGAAAGCGTATTTATTGTGCACAGGATGTAAATGATTTAATTTATTGCATAATAAACTCTATGTTTCAAAGCAAATTGGGTTTAACTCGATAAATTATTCGAGAGCATATTTATTATTAATTACGTTGGAAATCAACGTAACAAATTATAAAATAGCAGTAAATTTTATACTTTACATAAGAAAATCAAAAATGTAGTTTTGTGATAAAGCTCCTCCACCACATCTCGAAAGCGTCTAACATTTTAACTTCTTTTGTGCCAAATGTCCATGTTTTCCATTAGTATGCGGTTACTCTATAAATATAAACTTAGCAATAATCTTTTCCTAAACGCTAGAACTGCCTTAGATTTTGTGTCAAGTACCTCAAAGGGCTGTTCGATTGGGCTATTCTACCTTGCACTACCCATTACCTGACTAGCGGTACAATAAGTTGATGAAACTTGGGGACATTCGTTCATTGCTCGCCTTAAATCCGTATCCCAAAAGGAAAACATTTCCTTCACCCCAGCTTCGAACTGCTTTACCAAACGAATTGGTTCGTAGCTTTACGCCTTAGTGCAAGAGTTTATGAACCATTTATTTATTCCTACGGTATTAGGCTGGACGCATACCGAAAGCAACACAACGAAACTTCTCAGTTCGACGGTCGACCATGCTTGGTACCTTTTCGGACAATTTGGCAACTTTTTGGACAATTCGGAAATTGTTTGGACAATTTGGCAACTTTTGGACAATTTCGCAACTTTTGATACAATTTGACAACTTTTGAACAATTTGGCAATTTTTTGGCCAAATGGCAGCCATTGGGACAATTTGGTAAATTTTTGGACAATTTTACTAACTTTTTTGACAATTTTGCAACTTTTCCAACAATTTTGCAACTTTTTTGACAATTTGCCAACTTTTTGGTCAATTTGGCAACCTTTTTGTACAATTTAGCAATTTTTTGGACAATTCGGCAACTTTTAGGATAATTTGGTAACCTTGGGACAGTTTGCCAACTTTTGAACAATTTGGTGCATTTTGGGCCAATTTGGCAACCTTTTGGACAATTTGGCAACTTTTTGGGCAATTTGGTAGCTATTTGGACAGTTTTGCAACTGTTCAGACAATTTTGCAACTTTTTGGACAATTTGGCAACTTTTTGGACAATTTGTCAAATGTTTGATCAATTTTGCAACCTTTTGGTAAATTTGGCAACCTTTTGGACAAGTTGGTAAGTTTTTGGACAATTTTGCAACTTTTTGGACAATTTTGCAACTTTTCGGACAATTTTGCAACTTTTCGGACAATTTTGCAACTTTTTGACAATTTAGCAACGTTTTGGATAATTTAGCAACTTTTTGAACATTTTGGCAATTTTTTAAACACATTTTGGTGGCTTGTAAGAATTCATTAAAAGGTAAAGTAGTGAAATGTGCTATTAAAGGTTATTTTTTTGTGATTGTTTCAAGCGCTAAAGGACAAAAAATGGCCCTTGGTCTTTTACGATGGCGGAGGTATTCTGCCTAGTTCTCATATATAGTGTACGAAAAGTGGCCTATTTTTGAAGTGCGGCCCACAATCTTGCCTAAATCACACTAGCTCTCGGCCCTTTGCAAGTTTAAAGCCCCTGCCAAGACTCGCTTATAATCACATCTCTTATTGAGAATTTTATACAGAACTAATAACAGTGACCTAACGATTATCGTCTTTTAAATATAATGGAATAACTTGATACTGGCTCCAAAGTCACAAATTAGAAAGAGCAATTAGTTTTTAATAAATTAGCTTCTAAGAAAGGGTTAATACATTCGAAAGAATTGTTTGCTTTAATAATAGCCGGAAATTATGTTCTACGCTGTTTGTATGCTTTAATCGATATTGAAGAATAATTAACGATATACCTCATAAAATTTAATGTGTTAACCCCCAAGTGGTAATACTTATTATGTACAATGTAGCTAACAATTCATGATATATTTGAAACTATTTTTTCCTTTCAGTTTGCTAACTGGTTCTTATTTTCAGAATTTATAATTAATTAATTCAATGCAATGGCTAGATGTTGAAATCACTTCCTACAAAAATTTTGACATTTACATAGAAACTACCTCCATTAGTCAATGCTTGAATGCTTGTGATACTGACGTTGCATCGGTATCACGTTAGATTCAACTAATTCCTTTAAATTTTTGTTAACTAATTTTAAATCACTGTAAATGTAAGAATGCAAATTATCGACATTAATTGGAAACAGTAATTAGTGCCCTATTATGCAATTTTTTGTCCTTGTTTGGGAATTATGTAAACTGAACTACTTTTTCTACACGAACGACTTGATCAAAATGGAATTTAAAATCGTTTCCTGGTTGTTTATCTTTGGAGATTAAAATGTTTTGCTAATAAAAGAAATTGGTATCACAAACTTTCGATTTTATTATTTTTATATCTGGTTTTAATTTTAAGTATGTCTATTTATATTTATTTATTCGTTTATTGCTTATGTAAAGGGTGGGTTTTTTTCATGATACGCATTGGAAACCATTAGAGATAAAAATAATTAACATATTAACAGAATTAACACGAATGCGTGTTAATAAGCACAAACAAGAACAAATATATAAAAGAACATTAAGTCAGTTAATGCAAAAACACTATGTGCATCTTTACAGGATTAGCACGAGTGCATGTTAGTGAGTACAAACAAGAACAAAAGGATAATATATCCCTGTATATGATCGTTTGGGCTTTGCTAAAAGTCTAAGTTATTATTTCATCTCATTAACTGTAATACGTTAGTATTTATCGACTTACCTTGTGCAATAACTACCTAATATATATATATATATATATATATATATATATATATATATATATATTGTCATGTTCGTCCTCGGTTCTACTCTGCGTTTCTAAATCCTATACCTCTTTTTATATCTACCTCGGTTAGCTCAGTTTAATCACCACAGAGTGCCTGACGATACGACAATAAAGAATGTTTAACCCCCTTTATATCTAGCTCCTATCTGTTGGAATAATGAAAACGAAAGTAACCAAAATTTGTATAATAATCGAGAATATGTACCCTTTGTATTTTAATAACTTTTTACTTTGATTTTGTATTCAAAAATTAACCCTTGAATGAAATATTGATATTTATTTGATTACACCAAAATGTGTACTCCCTTAAAGCCAGCAAAAATACCATTGTAATTTACTTGAAGCACTTTTGAACGTTCAAATGACTTTCTTTCTATTTTGCATAAATTCTTAAAAAAAATTTGATGATGACCCTTACAAATACTTCGATATAAATAATAGCAAATGTTAAAAATTGAAATACAGTCTTATGTTAATAAAGGATAATATATCTCTGACCTGCGTTTTTCCTGCTTGTTTCTTAGAACTGCCTCTGTATGTGGATTGTCAGCACCCCTGAATTGTTTCCAATTTGATTCTTTGGTACAGCTTCTCCCTGTCAATTTGATTCTTAGCGTAGTTGCCTCAACTCGTTGACCAGAATGATTAATTAAATTTGCTTGAATTTTTCCCTTCGGATTTATCTTAGATTTTGTTTAGTTTTATTTTAATTATTAGAATTACTGGTAGTTATTAGGAATGACTTGGAGTTACTTGAAGTTCCTTAGAGTTACTTGTAGCCCTAAATTCTTAAATATTACAATTAGATTTAATTAATAATTTACCTTACGTTTGTGAGAGTAAACGGCCGCTTCTGTTGTATTTATTGGCACTTGAATTATCACTTTTATATCACTAAATTATTTATTTTGACTAAGTTCACTTTGCGTAATATTCTACTTTTAACTGACGTAGTTAGTGCCTTGGTCACAAAGATACTCCTTGTTTACGAAGTCCGCGCGATTTATAAGGACTCTACTTCTTATTTGTCCTATTGGTTTTACTTGCGTGTTTGTTGATTTAGGTATTACACTTTGCGCTATCATTGCAGGCCTTGGATTTTCTACAAATTTCTTGTCAAGACTCTTGTTAAATCGTTTCATTTCACACATAGGCATTTATTTTGTATAACATATTCCTCGGAAAATTCAAGTTTATATTCCATTCTGTCACGTCCTCATATTTGTGTTTACTGTTATTCAAATTTTTATCATGTTGCCGAGCGTCTGTTGTTTGTTATTTAAAAATCCAAATACGTGGGATTTTATGTGGGTTTACAAAGTTACAGATCACGTAGCTTCTTTTCTATTATGACGTATTTGAATCCGTTTATGCGTTAATATTTTAAATGAGATTAGCTAGTATGCCAGGTTGTTTACCTTCACCGATTGCGTGTTTATTTTAATAAAACTCGTTATGTTCAAAACGTTATTTTTGCGTCTTTCTTTTTAATCTTAGACTTGTATATTTAATTTGAATCGTATTATGCGATGTATACGTTATTATTCTTGCTAAACTGGGTCCTGTTATAAAAGAATGAGGTTTGACTTTATGCAAAATTGTCGATTTACTCCCATTTAATGATGTAATTGTTTGGTTTTTAAACGTTTATTATATTTACATGTATCATACGACCCCTATAACTTAATATATCGTTAAATCGTTAAATTTCCTTCTAATCATAGCAATATACATATATATATATATATATATATATATATATATATATTGTGTGTGTGTGTTTATTTCTGTGGATCAACCGCGATCGTACGTTTAATAGAAGATGCTATGATGAATGTTTCAAATTGATAGTCATTTAATTAATTTTGCTAGCTCTCTCATTAATAAAACCACTGCAATCATACATCAAATTTATAATAATACAAAATATCTTCCTACAAACAATCAATACATCCTCAACAGCTTTCTCTTACGAACCATATTTTAAATATAACATTGATAAAAAATAACTTCTCAACACAAATCTTATTTATATACTACATGCAGTGTCCAGAATCTCTTTAAAACTAGGATAATCACTCACTTATTCTACACAAATCTTAATATCTTGATTATCATTCATAAATAAGTCCATAATTAAATCTTCCTTAATATGTACGAAATTAACCTTAATAAGTCATGTAAATTAATATCCTCCCCCTTTAAACACGTTCTTAAACTTATGAATTTCGGTAGATTCAATAATCACCTTTCATAATGGTGAAAACCTATACCGTAGCTTTGCCAACCTTTTAATTAAATTATCTGGACTTTTACACACAATTCTTACTCGTAAATTCAAAAGACTTGCACACAGAAAATCTCATTATGTAACTTAACTAATTAATCGATAGATGAGTCTTTTACAAATTTAAACGAAATATATTTATTTTACCGTTACAGATATGCTTGTTGGTTTTCTCCAGAACGTAATTACCATCCATGCTCCAAATCGTTTAAATCGTTTTAAAAAGTAAACGTTTTCATGCCACTTGATTCGTATAACATATAACAAACCATTCCAATTATTTAAACCTATTTCAATTAAGAAAATTTTATATTGATAATTTTAATTATTTTTAATTGTATATTTTCCAATTTGAAATAATCTATTTGCATCTGAGTATGAATAAACACTAACACTTCTCTTAAAACCGTATTTAAATAGTTTTCTCTACTAAGTACTATACATATTAGGTAGAATTTAAAACCACGTGAGGTATTACCTAACTAGGTCGAGTGAATGCCAACATTTCAATCAAGACTGCCTTCCCTCAACATCTATTGGCTTTTATAAAGACAAGCCTGTTTTGACCTAACCAATTCTACACGTTCCAGCTGTTTCTTGATTTTCCATTCGTTTCGATGTGCGTTATTTTCATGTTTGAATTGTTCGCAAGGTGTGAAAGTGCAAAATATATCAAACAAAGATTATCACAAGGCTGTGCTGCATATAACAAGAAAAAGCAACTACTATGTTCGAAGAGAACCAACATGGAAACAAGGAAAATAGATAGTACTGCCAGCATATGTGTGGAACACAGCCCTCTACAGCTGTGAAACGTAGACAGTAGGAGAAGGGGGCGGAAATAGATTATAGCTTTTGAAATGTGGTGCTACAGATGTATGATGGAGATATCATGGACAGATAAAGTTAAAAACAGAGAGGTACTAGAAATGACATGGGAAGGAAGAAATATGTGGAAAAATAATAAGAATAGGAGAGATATGATGATAAGACCCATTCTAAGGCATGTAGGAATAGTGCGAGATATATTAGAAGCAGAGAAAGGAAAAAGAGAAGCAGATGTAGATGAATTAGGTTATTGCCCACAGATAGGTTGTGGTAACTTCAGGAAAATGTTAGCTCAGAATAGCAAACAATGGAGGTATGCATCGAACCAGTTGTACAGTCGAAAACCTAATGATGAGCACATGTCTCTTGCATCAACTTATAATATAATTTAGAAGTTATTATTTTTAAGAATGCTTTCTTCTGTGAAGAACAGAATTGTGAATACCAAAGGGGATTTTCAAAAATTCAGCCTATCCATTTTCATCCACCTACACCCAGGAATACGATACAAAAACAATTCGAACAAAAATAAAACAGAAAAAAGTTACAGCGCCCCCAAAGGAAACTGATTTCATCCGTGCGGGTGCCGTAACTTTTTGTCTGCTGTTCTTTATTCTGATACTTTCTGTATTGTGTTCCTCTGCGTGTGTAGATGAGAATGGACAGGCTGAAGTTTTGAAAATACCCTTGGCAACTGTAATGTTGTCGTTTTATCATTTTTTAAGAATGCTTTCTTCTATGAGGAAGAGTATTTTAGCTGCCAAGGGGATATTTTCAAAAATTTAGTCTATACATTCTCATCCGCATACACCCAGAAATAAGATACAAAAAGAATTAAAAAAAAGAAAAAGCAAAGAAGTTGTTGGCAAAGCAGGCTTTTGAAGCTAGTATCGCTATAAAACACTCGCAGTCATCTCGCGTAATACAACTGAGAAGTTTTCATCTTTTTCGCGTAAAATTCGTACTCACTAAATAATACATTCCTATTTCTATCAGAGAAACCTAAAAAAGTCCACTACAAAAAACTCCCTCAATCCTCTGAACAATAAGTTATCTTAGCGATAATAATGTTGCTAGACATATAAGTCCACAGGGAAGAATATCGTGATGAATTTTTATTTTACACCAAGCACATCGCATGTAATTGTCAAGTTAGAGGGTAGCAAAATTATGTAAGGTGAGGGGTCGATGTTTAAATAGGGGCTAATGTGAGACACGCGTGCGGTAATTTGGTAATGGGGCTGTTATGAAGTCAAACCACGCTTCAAGGGGAAGAGTTACGACCACATTATTGTAATTGCATTTCAGGAAACCGTGGGTATCGCGTTTCTGATGCTAGTGCTGTATGACTTTCAGTTTTCATAAACGAAATTGATGATGTTTCTTTTTATTTACCCCTTACTGGCAGGTATAAAGAAAGCTGATTGCTTAGGGGAAATAAAGGTTTTGTAACTTGAGGTATTTTAAATCATTATTGGCATTATTGGCATATATGCCTTAGATTACCTTATAGAAATGTTAATAAGTTTAATCCTTTGTGTAATATTCAGAAAGCTGAAACTAATAGCGTTTTACGGTATTTTTCTAAATGCGTAATACCAACGAAAGCGCGAGGTAAAATCTCAGATCTTTTTCAAGTCGATAGGTTACAGAATAGAATTTATAAAAATAAAACTTATGAAAGTGTCAGACTTTTACGATTTTTGAGTTTCAAAAACCTTTCCAAATTATTACTTTTAGTATAAAAATGGCGCATCCACAAAATCAGAGTCTTTTGACCTAGAATTTTTTGAAGGTGGCTGCTCATTGGTCTATAATTTGTCAGACAGATAATAATCTAAAGCTGTTATAACTAATCGGTACGAAACTAAATTTCCCAATTGAAATCCTAGAGCAAGATAATTAAGTAGCCACAACGTAGATGGCGCTATTGGGCAAACAGTTTGAGTTATATTCTTAAGTTTCATTCTAAAGTGGGCAACGCTGAAAATTTGACATTAGTTTTCAGATACTTGGTTATGAGTAAGGACAGCTTTGCAATTAAACGTTCTTTAAGTTTGCATTGAAATAAATAGCTTTGATATACTTGCCATCAATCAATTTCCTTACATAGAAGATTTACCACGTGTTTGCAACGTTTAATAATTTACTAATAAGTAAACACGCCACTGTACAAATTGCTGACTTAAAAACAGCAAGCTGCTTCATAATGCTTCGAGCCGGATACATTACACATTTATTGAGTTTTAACTTAACACGTTAAAAATCGACACAAGCATACACGTTCAATTCATTCTCGTATTGAAGCAAGTCATTCGAAATGATTTCACAACTCCGTTCAATGGTCAATATGTGTTGGATTATTTCAATTGCCAAAAACCGAGTTTACAGATAGTTGCGTCTCAAACAGGATTTATGTTGTAAGTATGACATAAACGTGTTGTATGAGTAATTTTTTAGAATTAGAATCTCTTGTGTTGTTTTAAAATTATTTATTAGTTTATTGAGAAGATAAATTTATATGCTAATTACAAGTGAGTCATACATACATTGTAAACGAAAATTAACATTTAAAACTATTAGATTAGTTTATGTTTCATTTCTATATTCAAAATTGTGCCAAAGGTGTTACGACTATTTTATTTTTCAAAATATTGAGATATCGCTTCTGATAATCAAGAAATTTTCGATATATAATATACAAAGATTTTATTAAATGTCGCGTACTGTGATAAGTGTAAGTATGTCGTAAACGCATAGACCCTTTCAATAAAATGGATGCTTGTGAAAATTAAAATATTATACGAAATCTTTGTAGCTTGTCCAAAATGGAGGTATTAGAAAATGCAAGTAAACATGCTAAGGTTTCAATTTTGCAAATTAGTAATTGGATAGTAGTGTAGACACAAAGAATAATGTTTTCCCATTTAACAGGAGAAAGAGCAATTTAGGACAAATTTTTGAAATGTATTCTGAGGTTCAACACCAAATTGAAGATTTGAACACTAAAAACTGTAAGCGACGCTAGGGAATTAGTAGATTAATGTTTATATGATTAAAAAATTAAAGAAAGATCACATTCTTATTGTTTAGTCTCCCGAAGAAAAAAATAGTCAGAATATAGGTATAAAGCTTTTGCAAATTCCGATTTCGACGTTTTCTGGAGAGTACCAAAAATAGATTCCACTTTACTAGATTCTTTCTTTTTTATAAGAGATAATGAGCTATGTTCGAAAACTTATTCACTGAAGTCATATTTACACGGAAACCCGCTAACATTATTAGATTCATTCAACGAAAAATTCCACGAAGTTGCTAAAAATTTTTGAAAAAGTATATATTACGAGTGAAATAGGCGTTAAATAAATTAAATTTTGATTTGTCCTGAATGGGTAGAAGTAGATGTATGACAGGCGAATCATGACCTCTTTTCCACCAGCATCCTCATTTTCACACACATTCTGGACCAAATAGTTTTCTTCGATTAGCCATTTCATCTTTCGAGATAAATCTATTTTGTTTAGTGTCAATTAATATTAGATTTTCCTCTGCTACCTGAACTTTTAGGAACTTTTTAGATAGCATTATCTCCCAGGGAGCTACCCTTATTTTAAGATTTTTTACCAGCAACGATTTCTGACCGTCCTTATACATTTTTTAGCCATGCAACACATCAAATAAGTCTAGAATTTTACGCAGAATCCGAATCTGCAAACAGATTTAAAATCCGACCGCCCCTTACCGTTTTACACACATATCCTCTAGCGAACATATAAAAGATTCTTTTTGTTTCTTTCGCGATGAATATATCTTGTTTGGTATCAATTAATATTAGATTTTTCTAGGGAGTCCAAATCTGTAAATAGATTTTAGATAGAGTCACCCCTTACAAAGTGACACTTTTAAAGGCTACTAGCCTCTAAATTTTTGCTCATCTATATTTAACTGCATTTTTAAAACTTTTTTCGCTACCCAAGACATATGCTTTAACCAGCCATTTCCTGAAAATCTAAAACCACTGGAACTTTAGAAATGTACCCTTTATAAGCCATAAGTGTTTGATATTTGAAACCATTTTCAAACAGTAATGTTCTGTTTTTAGAATAGATAAAGAACACCGATTCTGGAACCACTTCCACTACCCCCCCCACACACACCTTTACCGCCCTCCGCATCCCGCCACATTCCACCACATACCACCACATCATTCCACATCGCTCCACATTTCTCCACATCCCTCCACCCACCTTTTAAAGGGAAACTTGATAAAATGCATAGACCAGGTTTAGAAATTTATTAACTGTAATAATTACAACTGGTACGCGTTGTTAGTCAAACGACATTTTGCATATCACAAAGACAACAAGATATTGTTCTTCTTAATCTTCTTTGGGTATTAAACCACTCATAGTTTTTAAAATTATCTTTATTAACGTTTCGATCCATAACCTAGGATCGTTTTCAAAATAATAAAAAACTTCAAGTTTGACATTTATGACACAAATTGAAGGTGACTTTGATTTATTGATGATTGAAATATTTCGTTTGAGTACACTAAGCAAAAATTTTTAAAAATTTAAATGAATAATTGCTTTCAATTTGTGTTACGGCCTGGGACCGACTTTTTTAGGTAGCCAATACGCTTAACGTGAAATCAGCTGATTAATTTTTATTGTAAAAATTCAATAACTTGGGAATTGGAAAACATTTTTTAACATGTTTCTATTTATACAATTTAGAGGATGGTTATTAAAGAAGTGTGCATTTGCATTATTAAAAGGCTTAAGTAGTCGTTTTTTTATATTTATTTTGAAGGGAAAATCATTATGATTTAGGTTACCTCTTTGGTAGATTTTAGCATTGTTCTGAGGTAACCTTATGGTTGGTTTACACTTGTCAGATACCAATGTTGTTCTATGAAGGTTGTATATGGATCTGAGGCGACCTTATGGCGGGTTTACACTTGTCAGATACCAATACTGTTTAACGGAGATTGTATATGGTTGTGAGGTAACCTTATTGCGGGTTTTACAGGGGTTGTTAATATGCTTCATCATCATCTTCATTGGATCTTCATCTCAAAACTGGTTGGACACGTACCTGCACTTATTTATATTCTGAGCTAGCTTCCCTTCTATTGTTTTCTAATTTTATGTTTTATTTCATCGAGATTGGTTGTCCAGCGAACACCACGTGGAGGTAATACGTACACTCTGTCCACCAGTATAGAAGCAGGAAGGATTTGGAAGAAGGGAAGGCGGGAGAAGAACTTAAAAATTATAGAATCTTAAAACCAATATATACAATAGATTTACAAAATCTATACAAATATAAACAACTATCTGAGACCTATATCTTTAGACCTCCATGCATAGGTTAATACATATCCAGGGATGACGTAACGCATGTCATCTTCGCTCGATAAACTAATTTTATTAATAAGCTGCGTATACAAATCGTGTTTTTTACTCCGGATACATACGCAAGCAAGTACTCGATACCACCCAAATAAAGAATTAGATGTTTGGTGACTGTTAACTTCCGGTTTCCTCGTATACGCCCAGGCACATCCCTGCTCATGCACACCCACTCTGCGTGACTGCTATTTTGTGGTAACGTTATAACCGTTTGTAAATAAAGAGCAATGTAATACTATTCTAAAATTTTTATTCTGACATTATACATAACAAAATTTAAAAATATTTAATACCAAGCATGGAGTCATTTAAACTTAATTTTAATACAAAGTTATACACAGAAGACCGTCCTTTTTTATGTTTGTTTGGAGTGGTTTTAATTTTATCTAATTTTATTCGCAGCTTAAAATTTAAATCGACACCCAAGTCTTCTATCTCCTTTTCTAACCAATAGTTTGATATATAGAGACCGTCTAGGTTTTCGAATTGTAAAATGTACCGAAGTTTGCCTCTATATATAAAGTCTTTGATTCCACCGACAACCAAATCTATTCCTTCGTGTAATTCTTGCAGCTTGTGACAATCTTTTAATCGCGGCTCTCCCACTATATCCTGCATACGTATCTTGTTAGCTTGATCGACTTCTTTTTGACGGTATTGGAGGGAATCCTTATTCTCCCACTCACTGCTGCGTAGTTGCATGTCCACCACTTTTGGGAATATATGATCGTTATAGGTTGTAAGCCCCTCGGTTTTAAATGATCCGAAAGGTTCTTTACTGATCAAATATACAATGTTTAGCGGAACCCCTTTGCGTGCGATATACGCCAAGGTTACGAAACACGCATTCCTTAGTACGTCTATGTTATCTGCCATTTTGATAAATACGTTTTTAAATAACCTTTTAAAAAGTATACGGACTTAGTACCATCTTTTTCCGCAAGGACGTCTACATAACTAAAAGAGTCTTTCTTACTAACCACAAATGCATACAGCTTGAAGAACCCGGATGTATCTAAGTCAGTCCATCGGCGCATAAAATGATCTTTTAATTCTTTCTCATTTTTTCTAATAAGATGTTCCTTATCTAACATCTTTGTATTGTTCGCGTATTGTCGCAATGTTTTCCATGTAGTCCAACTTCCGCCTTTTTGCATTCATTTCTTCTAATTGCAGCTGTCTTTTTCTTCCACTTACAGCGTATGGCGTGCATAATGGGGCAATTTCTTTTAGCGTAATCGGATACAGTTTACTGCCGATATTTACGCGTTGTCGTACAATCTCTGGGCGAATGTTAGGCGTATTTATCAACCCCAATTCCGAAATGACTAGTTCTTTTGGAATTGTAGAATATGGTGCTGCAGATTGTGTAAAATATGTACTACCTGCTTTAATGTAGCACTTGTGTAAGATTTTTATTTTATCTTGGCCGTTTTCCTCCTCTACTATCTCCAAATAATTTACAGGTAAATAGAAAAAACTAAAAACCGAAAGCACATACTTTATCAATTTTTCCCTTTCCTCTGGTTTTTAGGACAACTTAATTTGGAAGTCAGTCAATTTCTTTTAATTGCTATTCCCCCAATACACGTACTGTAATAGGTTATTATACACTAAACAGCAGCTATTTTGTAGTTTGTCCGATAGCTTACTCCACATTTTGGCAAGCGGTACCGAATATATTGGCGCCTTTAGGAAGTATAACTTACCATCTTCCAATAAGGGATTATACACCTGTTCCACACTGACATAGTTTTCAATTGTACAGTTGTATATTGTCGCTTCCAATCGCGTAATACCATGTTTTTGGCCAAAGTAAACGCGAATGTTTCCCTTAAACGTGCATCTGGACAACGTAAAAAATCTAGTATATGATTTCCAAGTTGTTTATTTACACCAGGACTTGTTATCTGACACACAAATTTGTTGTATATCTTAATTCTTGCATTAGTTGTTAGCCATGTTAAACAATCGATTCCCACAGTTTTATCGTTGTCAACTATAATATTGCAGTTTTTTTCGTATTCGCTTTGTAGCAAAAGTTATGGTTTGTAGTTAAATAATTACACATCTCCATCTTGCTAAATATGCCAGCATAATCTTGAGCTACATCCATGTCAAAAAGATAGTAATAATCTTTTTTGAGTCCGTCTAATATATCTGGTAGTCCTTCCAATAAAGTTTCCAACGCAACATCTGCTAGTTCCACTTTGTACGGAACACATATAGGATATTTGAATTTTTTGTTAATGCTTTCGAGGTCTTCTTTTCCGATAATTTCTTTTACTCCCTGGTCCATCTTGTTAGTGCTTTCCAAAGAAAACGAAAGCTAAGCTTTAACACCATGCCTAGCGGAAACAAATCGGTCGAACTTTCTTCGTAGACAGCTATTAAATGCATCACAAATTTCTTTTTTTAGGATAAACATTCTTTTGTTTGCAGATGTTTGCTCGGCGTCAGAATGGTCGCAAATTTTAACCAACATTATATTGTCACAAAATGGTTCTGTAATTTATATGTGTAGTCTACCGGTCAGCATCTGTTCGCCTTCGACATAACAAATATTACCAATATCTGTCACCAGATTATTGTTGCACAGCAGCCACAATCCAAATCGCTCTTTTGTTGGTTTCACTTTATTCCCAAGAAGTTGGGGAACGTTAATCACCTTGGAGACGTTCATGTTTACCGCTCTAGCTACTGCCGAATACTAAATTGAATACGAAAAATTGTCCCCTTATGTATCCTACAGAGTGGTGCGAATATTGCCGAAGATACCCGAATATGTCGGACACCGCAATATCGCTTACATTTTCTTGTTTAGGAACAATTTTTGCCATTCGGCCTAGGTCGGATTTAATCCGACCTAGGTCAGACTGGGCAGGGGTTCACATCGACATATGTCCGGATATATCGGATATAGTTTGGATGTATGTCATTCGAATGCGAGGGAAGAGAGAGAAGAACAAGGTAGGGTGGAAGGAGGAGGGTTTAGGTTAGTTTATGTTGTTTGGTGTTAGGTTAGTCGGTGTTGTATGGAGTTAGGTTAGGTTAGTTGGACTTATGTGGACTTAGGTTAGATAGCAGGAAAAATTGATAGGTTAGGTCAGCGCCGCGGCGCTGACCTAACGTATCAATATTTCCTGCTAACCCAACTCCAAGCTGCGAATAAAATTAGATAAAATTAAAACCACTCTAAACAAACATAAAGAAAGAACTGTTTTCTGTGTATACCTTTGTATTAAAATTAAGTTAAGTGGCTGCATGCTTGGCATTCAATATTTTCATGTATAATGTCATTATAAACATTTTAGAATAGTATTACATTGCTCTTTATTTATAAAAGGCTATGACGTCACCACGACCTTGGAAAAGTAGCTGATATTAGGTAACAGAGAGCATAGCAAAATGGTGATTTTATCTATATGAAAATAGATGTTAAGTGTACACTGTATATGCATAATTAAATAAAATTATTTTAAAGGAATGTGTACTACTTTTTTGCTTACACAATTTTTTAATTGAGTTGGCCTAAGGTTAAATTAATGGTAGATTTGGACTTCCAAGAAAAATTAAATCGGTATTCCATACACGATTGGAAACTGTTTATAAATAAAAAAGTTATAAAATATGGGTTTGCTGGTTGTTAGGGGTTAGGTTACCGATTTTTAGGTTTAAGGACGGTGGGGTTAAAAATGAAGTAAGGAAAAAATCCTCCCCCCTACACACACACACACACACACACACACACACACACACACACACACAGACACACACAAGAAGGCCCACTAGGTGGAAAGTAGCAGATCCTCCTTATGGGAATTTTCATGTAAAAACCTAGGTTAGATATGAATCGGGAGGATCGGGTGGATAGAGAGGAATGCGGATCTGTCCCAAGATGCCCCTATCCTACTACTACGTTTCTTAGAACACCAGTCTCATCGACATTATAGATACAATGAGCTTCGAATTTATGTTCACTTCAGAGTTTTTCTACATTATCGAAAAATAATGCTACTTCTTCTTTATTAAAAGCTAAAATTCTATTCAAACTTGTAGCTTCTAGTTTTCGGAGGTTTAAAGTTGGATTACGACGCAGAAATGAATACAGCCAATTTTTACCACATATTTTCTTTTCTTTATTGAAGTTATGCTTCAGTCGATTTCATCTGCAAATTGATATGCAAGCTGTCTAATTTTAATTGGTGCGAGTCCATAAAATACGTTTGCCATGTCAATAATGTGGTTTGCAAGTTCAGTTTATTCAGCTTCTTGCTCATCACTGAACACTGATTTTCTTCCCAACTTGTATTTTTGTGGAACAAAGCGACCACTTAAACGATCCTGAAAGGTTTCATATGGAACATCAAACATTCTTGCTGTTTTTCTTATTGGAACATCCTTCTCTTTTTCTGCTGTAAGGGCGCGCTCCATGTTGTTCTCAGACCACGAAGAACGGGTGCTCTTTCCGGGGCATCTGAAAATAATAAACACCATTCGTACAATATCGACCATGGTGGGATAATATCGATCATTTATGGTCGATATTAGCCGACAGTCCGTTAAACAAAAATATGTAAACAAACAAAAACTAGGTTAGATATCAGCGTTAAGTTTTACTATAAAATTATTCTAGTTTTATGTCTTGTTTAGCTTACATCGCAAAAACTTAGTCAAAATCAAATGAAAATATTGTCTTACCATAACATAAACACGTAGAATATTATAGAAAGATCGAAAATCACACAACACTCACTCTTCAGGCTAACTCTAGACTAAATGGCTGTCTGTTGATTTCGTCACAGTAGGTGCTGTAAATGCTTGGCGTCCTCCCGCAGTAGCTGGACGCGACGCTCTCAGCGTCGTTATAGTGCCTTATAACTCCTAAGAGTTTTTTGACATGTTGATGTTGAAGTTGTCTGTTGTTGTGGTGCAGTTTGGTGTTGAAGTTCTTGATAAATATAAATAGGTTGGTCTGGACCTCACGAAGCCTGCCCTTGGAATCCTCTTGTTTTGATGCAGTGAGCAGTTTCCCGGATCTTTCCCTTGGTTGCCCTCCAACTATACGATATCCGAATCCTGGGTCCACTGGCCTGTGGTTTTCAACCGACAGGATGGCTATTCGCCACAGACCGCTCCATCGTCAGGTAGCTCGTCTAACAGGACTGACGGATGTGCATCCCCAACGACTTCACTTGTGTACCCATTCCTCGGCGCCCCGCATAGCTAGAGAACTCCCTCGAGTCGTCACCGTTCCGTTACTCACCTTTGATCGCCCGGAAGCGGTGGTAGATATATGTTGCTCCTTCGAAGTCTAGGCAGCAACTGCTTGGCGTCCTGCTCCGTTCTGATGTTAAATCACTTACAGATTCGGTTGGAGGGGGTGCGGTCGTTATTTGACTACTCTCCCCTACGTTTCTTCATCATTTCAGGCGACTCATAGTGATGATCTGCTACATACGTAAACTTACCCGTATCTTGAAACGCCAGTTTCCCATCACGATGCATTCAAAATTACATGCCACGAACTCTATTTTATAGGAAATTTTATCAGCTTTACTTTCGGTCTCTTGAAGTTTTTTGTAAAGTTAATAGAAACGAAGATATTTACAAAAAAAAAAATGAATGCTAATGCAATTTTTCCATAATTTGTCAAAAATGCACCAATATTCATATACTTTTTTTGAAATAAAGCATACTTTGCGAAGGACTTATACTACTCCAGTAATGAAAACAAGATAAAATAAATTTTTGAAAAATTATTATCCACATATTTTTGGACTAAAATGTTAATTTAACAAAAATTGATTTTTTTCTTAAATATTTAAACGCCTGTAACTTGTCAACGTTTCAATGACAAAAGCTCTATGACGTCTCATTTTAAAGATAATTAAAATATCTTCAAGAAAAATACATAACATTACTGCCTTCAACCAATCAGAAAAAGTTATTTTCCAAAATGCACCCAAAAATGACATTGTTTCATGTTCTTTACTCTTAACTTCAAGTTATCTTTACCAAAATGGATTCATGCATACATCAACATGTTCAAAATTTTATTCTCCTTTACTTTCATTGAACATACTATATGTGTAGGACCTATACTTTCAGAGTTAATACTGTTTTTTACATGTTGTCTTACTCCCGCTGTTCTAGTCTAAGGTATACTGTTAAAGTCCCGCGCATAATTGATAAGAGCCACTACGACAGTTGGCAACACAAAATTAACACGTACATAATATTACGCAACAAGGTATTACGTCATTATTGCGTCTCAAATTTGTATCACATACAAAAGAAAAAGTTAAAATGTACTCCCGTAAAATGTGGAGCTCTTTACGACATTACGGAAGAAATGTGTTGTAGTGCTAAACGTTCGGAAAAATATGGATTCAAATTCCTACGGAGTTGATCAATAATTTCAGATTCTAATGGTTTTTTATCTAATCTGCTATATAAAGCTTCCATTAAGGTAATAAAAGAGATTACATTTTCGTCAGGTCCCTGGGTTCGGTTTCTTATTCCGTTCCAGAGATCAGTAATATAGCCATGGGGTAAAAAATTACGTTTTAAGGACGTAACTAATTCTTCCCAAGTAGAAATCTAATTTCTTATATTTCTATACCAAATTAAGGCAGAACCAGAAAATAATTTACCCGCTGAAACAAATAAATCCTGGTCTGTACAATTGCGTGCGATTCTAAAATCGTTTACTCTATCGAGGAATGACATTAACAAGATTTGGTAGTCAAAGTTCTGAAAAGGTAAACCCCTTTTATACACAGGTATTGATTTCCCCAATGGTGAAGGTTGTGAGATTGTAAGGTTCGACAAGGCTGTAGGTACATTTATGTCCACATCTAAGTTAAGTTTGTCGAGAACTGTTCCTTCGAGTAAGAGAGTATCCGATAGAAAAGTTTGTTTGCTTAGGTCAGCTTGCTCATTGTTAAATAAACACAACAAGTCTATTCGCTGCTTAACGTGCGCTATACGAGATACAATACGCTTGAGCTCAATTTCGCTAGGTTCGGGATCAATTTTATGTACTATATTAGTAATGTCATCAAGGGGTTGTTTAATTTCAAAGATATTTTGAGGTAAATCAGAGACCACAACACGCGCAATAAGTAAGCTTTTAGTTTCTTGAGCTAATATAGCTTTTAGCTGCAATCGTTTATCATTTTGATTGGATGCCGCTTAAATGTTTCGCAATTGAATCTCGTAAAGCAATTCAAATGATTTGAGATGCACGGGATTCATTGTAGTATAGTGTTTAAAGGAGCAGATATAACAAAATCAAGTTTACTATAGCGTTTTAAAAGATAAGAATTCAGTTAATTGCATAAGCTATATTTAGGGACCAAATTTTCTTCAAAAAGGGATTCGTAAGTTATAATTGATTATTTAGATTATAAAGGGACAGTTAGAATCATACAGAAGTAAGATATTATATGAGTTATTTAAACGACAGCTTTTAAAAGGTCAACCCCAAAAAACAGGTATATAATTATATTTAGTATAGCAAAAAAAAATTTCCCATATGGAATAAGGAATAAAGCATGAATTTAATTAATTATTTATATAAAGGTACTTACGAAACAAATTATCTAATCCAAAAGCATATGTTTCCTCGTAGAAGTAAGGTTAAGGGAAACTGCCAAACATATTTGAAAGGTATACACCTTAAACTTATTCCAAACCGGATCAGGTAATTATTTAAGACAACTTAGAACAAGAACATACTATTTATATAAAGGAAGAGTTAATTAATTAAATTTAGCAATAACCTATATAAGAGTTAAACAATTCACTAATCAACATGGCTGTCTAAATGTTCAAATTGACACATCAGCTGTTTCCATGTCATTCCAACTTCATTTGATGTAATACCAACACAGGATAAATGTTGCCAATTTATATTTTTTCTAATTGAAAGTTATTGAAATTTTTTTTTTATTATAATTATTTTTGAGTGAATGAGATCCAATTACTACAGATATATTCAAACTAATACTTTATAATATACGCAAGGGACAAAAACAAATTTCAACAAACGTTAGGTGCGCCACTGTTATACTCCCGCTGTTCTAGTCTAAGGTATACTGTTAAAGTCCCGCGCGAGTTAAGGTTCGTGGCTTCGAGCGGTCCTTTTTAAAAAGACTCTTTGAACTTTAACAAATTTATTTTTGATTGTACAGAAATTAATTGGAATTTTGACAAACTTGAATAATTAGTCTATGTCGAAATACATTAATTAATTGTACAATATGAGCTATCTACGAACTGCAATGCAAAAGCTGAACGTTTGATAAACTGACTGCGAGTGGAGCTCCCGGGCCTTATATAATCTCTCAACCCCCTCACAGTTCTGTGGGAACTTGCAGACCTAATGTCTGCTTACACTTGATTCTATTCATGATGCATAGTTGCTATCTTAAAAGCTATTCATAATTAATTTGTTGCAGGCTTACTTCTGCGTAATCTCGGTACGTGTCTTCCTACGACCGTCTGTGACCTGACATCTGCAGTGTCACTTATCCTTATGCTACTTTGTAGTGCTTCCGTTCCCATGAACGTTTATAAACTGAAATAAATTGTAACAATTTGTCTTTTATGACATCGTTGCACATTTCCTAATATTTCCTAATAACTTTCTTAAGTATTAGTTTTATAGGTATAACAAATGGGGGATTACATAACTCGCGTAACTGATAAGAGCCACTACGACAGTTGGCAACACAAAATTAACACGTACATAATATTGCGCAACAAGGTATTACGTCATTATTGCGTCTCAAATTTGTATCACATACAAAAGAAAAAGTTAAAATGTACTCACGTAAAATGTGGAGCTCTTCACGACATTACGGCTGTTAATGCGGCAGGATCTCGGCGTTAGTTCGGCCTTCGCCCCGTTGAAGTCAGATTGGTTTGTCTTCTCTCTTCTTTGTGCAGCGGTATGATAAAGGATCAACCAGGTACAAAGAACGATAATATGGTATGATAAAGGAAACCTACATTCTGAAAAGGAAGACAAGATAAAAAAGACGACACAGATCAACCTCACTGTTCGACGTTTGGTTGACTAGTCCCTGTCGTGACGGAAAATGCCCATTTCCTTCCGCACTTCGCGTCTGCGCATTCCCTGGCGCCGACGCAACTGTCTAAAGTGACGGAAATGCACGCACAAGTCTATTTTTAAAATATTAGCGCGATTTCAGTCTCATATTTAAACTAAAAACAGAAATGTTTACATAGCCGATTTTCGGCATGTAACAATGCAAAACATCCACTATCAATATAAAAAAAAATTGTCTTTTAATTAATAACTCGGTAAATTTGGGCCGTACAGAAATGAATAAAAACGAAATTGTTCGTAATTAAGATTCTCTACAACTTTTATTTAAAACATTTTTCGATTCGAGAGTCCATTTTCGAGATATTAGTGAAAAATGCGCGACACGCGTACGCATTTTCGTTGCGTCGCAAAACTACCTATGTTTAAAAAAATTATATCTCTGCTCCATTTGGTCGTACAGACTTGAATAAAAACGAAATTGTGCGAAATTTTATAAGCTACAATTTTGATGTTGACATAAATTTCCGTAAAGTTGATATTTTCCGAGTTATTTGGACATTATGGACCCTCTTCTGCCAGCAACGTAGCGTCTAGACATGGGGACTTTTAATATGTTAAATAGTATCCTAAACAAGCCTGTAAGTTTCAGCCAAGTCAGTATTATTTCCTCTAAATTTTGTCATTTAACTGGACTATGACTACGGATATGTACGCGAGATACTTCGAAAAGCTTCTTTGTGAAATATTTACATCATTTTTTGGTCTGAAAAAACACGCAGCAACTTCACATCATTATTTACCATTGCTAGGTGTTAAGGATGATCAAAGCAACAACTAAATAAAGTAAAACGTCGTTAAACAGCAAATACAAAAAATTGTTTAATTCTCTAACCAGTGCACGAATCTTCTTAATACTCGGTTATAAAAAGCTAACATGCACATAACCTTAAGAAACTTTTTACTAATTTAAGTGAACGGTGTAAAAATAAACCTAATTATCGTATATTTCAAAACAAATGTAATGCATGCCAACTGCTTTTCCTGTGCCGCAATTTGACTATAAATGCAGTATTATGTCACGTTAAGTGGTTTAAATAAACAATAAACAAATCGTTACATTTAATGGCATATGGTGATATTCTTTATCTCTGTAACATAAAACGTGACGAAAGTTCTCGTATAATGTGAATAGAATCTATTGTTCTAAGTTCTTTTCTTAGTTGTTGGAGAAAAGCAGCAGAAAACGTGTTCTAGTCAGTCAGATATCTTAGTGAACTGGATGGGTTAATCAATCAATATAAAAACATGCAGCAGTGTATCGATAACGCAGACCTCTGTTAACACAAATCAGTTAGAAATGGAAATGTCGACGAGAAGCTACTCTAACAACTACAACCGTTTCCATCGACGGATTTATTACCAATAAACTCAACCGAACATACTCGGAATCTGGTGCATTCTAACTGTTAAGGTTTATTTTGTTCTTGTAGGACGTTTTAGAATTATTATTGAATGTGATCCTTGTGTTCGTTTACAAAGCCGATGTAATGAACGCCTTTTGCAGGAACTTAAGTGGTACGCAATGTTATAGTAATTAATGTTTGGTTGCTGCTTCAAGAATGAATTTTACAAAAATTCAAAGATGCTATAACGAATTTTATAATTGTTCTCGGCCTTTAAATCCAATAAATACAAGTCTAATAATTTTTCTTCACAATCATGAATAATTACTATCTTCTTTAGATTAGCACTAATGTAATCACTATTTTTGGCATCAATTTAACTTCTAAATACGACGAAATAAATATTATCATGCCACTAATCTTACTGGTAATTTATATTACATATACGAATTTATCCTTACATTAATTTATGTACATCAAGCGTTTATTAGGACTAAGTTCAAACTAAAACTGTCGCAACGGGGTTCATACTTATATACGATAATCCTTTCTTCCGAGAAACTGGGAGAAATCTAAAATACTTATAATACAACATTTCGAAAACAACCCTATTATATTGCGGTACCTGTCTAATCATTCATATGAAGCGGTGTTAGTAAAAACCGAAAAGCGTATTTTTCAGAATGCTGCATACAGTTCTTATTTACTGTTACACTGCTCTCTCTTAAAATTGTTTTGTTCCAGAAATTTTTGCGAGCCGAAAGCTGGATGTCCCTGTGACGATAAGATCAACCAGAACCATTCTTATATTTTTCATATTGGTAGGAGTAGCAATTGACACTCTTAATACAGGGTGCCGTATATCAAGATTTGGGCATCGAAATTTTGGAATAGAACATCCAGTATTTTCGTACTACCTTCCAGTCTAATCTTTCAAGCCCACAACCAATCTTAGGTGTGGTCATCTCCTTGAACCCAAACTCCATCATCTGGTTTTCAAAATCCACTAATGCCCTCAACATGTTTTGGTAACTAGCTTTACCAGAGGACAATTACTTTTTCACTAGATAATAATTGCGACGGCATCCATTCCTGAGGTGCATGGTTTTGCCCATCTATGGTTGTTGTTGACAAAGCTGATCAGACCACCAAATTTACTTTTGAACACCGTAACAATTCTTCGGGTCATATTAAGAAAAGTCGCTACGCAATGTTCAAAAGAGTATTTTGACGGCACATCAAATAGATCCCTGCTGGTCTCTTTGGCAATACCTAATCTCACCTTGCCGGTACCGCTGTACATGAATATGAACCACGTATAATTTGGACCAGATCTTGATTCGTCTTCCTGACTCCCTACTCATCTCACTTTATTATGTCTTCCGACATTATCGTACTCGTCACTGACGTAGTCGTCACTGTCGTAAGGTGCCAGTTTGTTAATGTGCATTACTATTATTCCTCTTTTTAGGAGATTACGGCTCCTATATACTACATCGTTGATTCATTTCAGAACTTTGTAAGGACTTTCTTGATTTCTTTCTAATTTTGGCGATAATCCACGACTCCGTCTGGGATTATATAACCATACGCGGTCTACCGTTTGAAACCCACACTGTTGTGCCTTTATATCATACCTAGTCTTCATCAAGCCGCTCACAATCTGAATATTTTTTATCTCCACATGAGTATCATGCATTTTCCGCTTGCGTCTCTCTACAAAACCTTCGCCTACAACGTTTTCTCCCGGCTTACTACCGAACTCATCCCTACCAACCGACAAACATCTTGAAATAACGCCAACTCAAAATTTCTGCCTTGGTCAGAGCGCACCTTCAAAGGTATTCCAAAACTGAAGAAAAGCTCTTTGACTAATATGTTAGCGTCTATTGCTACTTTCTGGTTGTGTGTAGTATACGCCTACGTCTTTTTGAGAAGTAGTGTGTAGCGATTAACATGTGTTTATTTCCAGAGTCGGTTTCGGTGAATGAGCTTTTTCAAACGGACTCTCCACGTTGTATTATGGGCGCTTTCTGGTTATCAAACGGCGCACGTAACTGGCACTTCCTGCACCATTCTCTGACGTTTTCCTTGCAGTTCACCCAGTAAAATCATCCGGAAAACGCACAAGATGCTTGTAAATTATACTACATGGAAGAAGTTACCTCATGCCTGAAACAGAGTTTTCAAAAAAGTAGAACTGATAGCCAATTTCAGTCCATTGATGAATCCATGGCAAACTTCAAGGTCAGATCTAGCCTAAAAAAATATTTTTCATTATAAGCAATAAAAAGAGGGATAAAGATATGGCACGGTGCAATTTATAAACATTTATTGCAGAAAAGAGGATGCAGCAGACGAAGGATCGTTATGCGAGAGAGTTGTGAATAAACTTATAAGTACAATATCCAAGAAAAATGTTTCCATTTGCTCCGATAGGTTTTTTTACGTTGATTAAGGATATTCCGTTTGTTACTCGTATAAATTGTCCTGCATTTGAAAATAAATTGAATCAAGGTGATTCAGAGTTTGCCTGTAACGAGCATGGCACAGTAGCTTGTGATTGAAAGGACACGAAAGAAGTTATATGTTTGACTGATTATCACACGAATTCAAGCGTAAGGGAGACCAGGGACAAAAGTAACATTTTCTACATTTTGCTCCCATATTAGCTAAGTATTACAAATGGAACATATAATACTACGCCAATAGAAAACTTCTTCTTGCCCTTCAAGATGGGCTATTTTTGAATTTTATATTCGAAGTGGTTTAGATCTCGTACAACTTCCTCTCATGCATGCTATCTGTTACTTTTATCCTGGAGGATCAGGATAAAAGTAACATTGTATGGGAATAAAAGTACCGCTCCATAATAATTAGCAATAAGTCATTAAATTCTTATCAAATTATACACATATAAACGTAGTTCAACAAAAAAAATTTCTGTTACTCAGAATAGCAGTAGTGGCATACACAGGTTTCCTTTGGTGCAATCTTCATGAGACCACTTTTTGCACACCAGACACTGAACCCACTTCTCTCCATTGCTGCTATTGCTAAAAGGCGCTAGCCAAACCAGATAAATCTCATCCTAATCATCAGAACTTAGATTTTGATTCTCAGTTGAAGCCGTGACCTTTTCTGCACTTAATATTTTTTTATTTACGATACCCAAGTTCCTTTTTGCGGTTTTTCTATTAGCATATTTTTTCTCTATTGCTGTTTTTTTCAGGCGTATCAGTTAAGATAGCAGTGTTCCGCTTTTTACGTCCTTTGTTTGTCTGTTATCTTGAAGCAGCTTTTGGAAAAGGCCGAACATCTTGTGGCACAAATTGTAAATTTATTATAAGTTACAAGACTGGTGTCAAAGCTGATGATTTAGAATGTTCCAACTTGTCTGGTTTTAGAAATTCTGTTGAACCCCCCTGTTCGGTATCGTAATGTTCGGCTTGCACCTGCATCCCACTTGTACTTGGTATAGGACTATGTAGTTGATGATCGCATATTTTGTTCTGGGCCTTTAATCCGCTTGTACTTCCTTCAGAAGTTATGGGTGTCCTATCAGTGACATAAGAAGGTGCGTAGTCGACTGTTGTAAATATTGTGTTATTAAACGGACTTATTCCAGTGCACTTAAATCCTGCTACTGCATTTGAAACAGTAACTGTTAAAGGTCAGCCTCCCTTACAATAGGTGGAATATTATGGACCGTCGTTGTTTTGCCTGGATTGTTCCTTAGCCACTTATCTGCAGCAACATTAATAATTTTTTTGAAGAGGTCATAAACCGCCCGATCTAAAGGTTGAAGCTTGTGGGTGCAATGTGGCGGAAATGACAATAGAACGATCTTATTTATCTTACAAAAATCAATACTCTCTACTGACACATGGGACCCATGATTATCCAATAACAGTAAGCATTTTTCTTCAAGAATTGGTTTTGCTTGCTTCTTGAAATGTTCTAGAGACATTATAAACTATGCTTCCTGCACCCAGCTACCCATTTACAGCACCTTCCAATCCAATAGAGTCATCTGAATTTATGTGATGTTGGAACCTCTTATGAGGAAAAACAAAAAATAGGGGTGTGTGACCTCCTTGTGCATTAATTGCAATAGCTGTAGTTACTAATCTATCACGTTTGGCAGATGTTACTGCTTTCACCTGTTTAGTGCCACGTTTGGCTACAATGCGGTTTGACTTTTGAACGGCGGTGACACCAGTTTCGTCCACATTCCATATATCTTTTGGCACAAAATTATATCGATCTAAAACATTTTTTAAATTAGCAAAAAACAGGTGATATGCTTGTTGAAGCCTGTAACACGGAATAAACTGGTTGCTTGTGCTGAACGAATTAGGGTGCCTTTTCAAAAATGCTGCAAACCATTCAGTACCATCCAGCTCGTTATCATATCACGTTGAAGGGCATGCATTTTCATACTTTCTAGCTAATTGATATGCTAATTTTCTCATTTCGTTATGAGACAATCCGTACTAAATATTTGAACACTCCACAATGTGGTACAGTAGAACAACTTCTTCTTTATCGGTAAAAACACGGTTTACGCTGCGAGACACAACCTTTGCAGACGTTTAACCAGGTCGCAATTTTTTATGTATCTATATAGTGACGTGACAAATTGAAAATTTGTTTGCAGTTGCTCTAATACTTATTTCACCATTTAAATGTTCGTCTGCTCCCTGTTTGTAAACAACTGTATCAATAGTTCCTCTAGTAATTTTCTTACTCGAAATGGAGGCATTTTAGAAAAAAACGCAATATTAATACAACACATACTAACAAAGTTCTTAAGTGGACGAACGTAGCACGTTACTTCCATACCCATATCATCATGTTACTTTTGCCCCCCTCTCCGTATAGTTTTAAATAAAAAGATGTTATAACTGAGAAAAGTAAAGACAATATTCAAAACTAAACACACCCACCTGTACAGTGATGATTTCACTAATAACTAACAACTATTTATATCCGTATATGCAAAACTACTACTATGTTTGACAAAATAACTGAAAGCAGAACAACTTACCTAATTGGCGCGAAAACATAAAACAATTGTCGCCACCTTGTTACAGCTTTGCTGTTCGATGGGAACTAAACTAGAAATGGGCGGAGTCGATGCACGCATCGAATTACGTACCGCAGGACTTGCAAAAGGCGTTTGTGTGAAGTATGAGTAAAGGTGTTACTTTCATCACCATGTTACGTTTGTTGCCGGTCTCCCCTACGTTGAAAGATGGTACAAAAGCTGAATTTCCATGTCCAGAAATGCTTAAATACTATAATATGTACATGGGAGGAGTAGATCTGTCGGATCAAATTGTTTCCCTATATGATCACGACCGTAAATCTCGAAAATGGTGGGAAAGTCTTTTTCAAATTGTTATTAGCAGCTGTAGCAAATATGTAAATTGTCTATCAAGAGATTGCAAAGAAAAACTACCATTTATATCATTTTTGGTCTCTTTTGCTGATCATATAATCAAATGCGGACGGCAGGATGCTATTTACAAAAAAGAATTGCCACAGAATTGGGGAGATCAAATGTATTAAAGAAAATGAAAAATGTTAGCGGTCACTTACCCACAGCATTTGCAACAAGAAGACCATGCCGAAGATACGCAGAATTTGGTAAAGAGGAAGAACAAAAATGTTTGTTTAGGCTGTAAACATTGGTTGTGTAAAGATCGTTTTGCTATTTTCCATAATTAATTTAGTCCTAAACGCAAAAATAATAATAGACATTGATGATCCCATTATTGTTGGGGCATTTTAGTCCCAGATTAAAGTTTCCAACCTTTCTTTTATAGTCTGACAAAAAAGGTCAAAACTAGTAAAAAAAATCAGGCTTGAAAGGATTAAAGCATCATAAAGTTTTTATTTACTAATCCCCGTGTTCTCGTGTACTAGTCTTCCAGATGGTATTGTTAATGTTCTGCTGGATGTTGGGGGAACCTCTTTAACTAGGGTGGTGGGTAAAGGCTGTCCCCAGAGGGACGCACTGTCACCGCTACTATGGAACATAGTAGTGGACAGCCTTCTCCAACGCCTTAACGAGGCAGGTTTCTACACGATAGGTTACGCGGACGATATAGCTATCTTATTAGTAGGCAAATTTGAACAGCTTCTGTGTAATTTGATGCAAGCAGCACTAAGGATCTCGGAGCTATGGTGCTCTGAGAACTCTCTAACTATCAACACCAATAAAACGGGGCTGGTGCTGTTTACTAATAAGAGGAAGCTGATGGTAACTAGATTGTTAATGCTCTTCCAAACTTCTCTGCCCCTATCAGAAGAGGTCAAGTACCTGGGCGTCATATTCGACAAGAAGCTGAATTGAGTCAAACACTTACAAGCAATAACTACCAAAGCCATACAAGTGTTTTGGCATTGCAAACGTGCCATAGGCAAACTTTGGGGTCTTTTACCAAAGGCTGTTCTGTGGCTATACACCACGATAGTAAGGCCGATGCTCTGTTACGACGCTGTAGTCTGGTGACTCAGGACCAGACTGGCCCATGCAATCAAAGAGCTTACTCATATCCAAAGGGTGACCCTGTGTAGGCATCACGATGCAATGCGATCTACACCTACTGCAACCTTAGAAGCCATCTTAGGCCTTACTCCGCTGGACCAACATGTGGAGGAGATGGCTTTGAAAGCGGCAATGAGGCTGTGGTTCAAAGGTCTATGGATCGATAAAGAAAGTGTTGGCAGATACCTAAGCGGTTCCGTGGCGTAGTGGTATGCGTGTAACTACTACGCCCAAGGTTTCGGGTTCGAATTCCGACACGGTTCGCTTGAAAAATGTTAGGCGAGCATTTTTCACAAAAATACACCCTTGTTCGGATGAGAGGTAAAATGGAGATCCCGTGTGTGAGTATTGTCACGCACGTTAAAGATCTCTATCTTGCTTGGAACAGCAAGGGTTCGGCAAAATTCCAAATTTTCCAGGTAAAAAAAACTAGCTTCCTTGCCAATGTAGTACCTTCGAGTGGAGCATTGGAAAAATCACATGTAAGGTGGCAGACACCACAACATACTAAGAGAGGCGGTGCTGAACACCCCTTCTCTTGGGAGGAGTAGTTGATGCGATCGCAACAATAATGATTACCAAGAAGCGCTTCGGGGTTTGTCTGAACACTGAGGACACTTCCTTAACGGAGATCTTCATCTAAACAGATGGCTTCAAAACAAATGAAGGTACCGGGACAGGCATCTTTTCCGATGATCTAGACCTTCATGAAAGGTTACGCTGTGCAGACTGGTAACTGTCTTCCAAGCACAGTGCATGGTGCTAACGCAGAATCCAAAATAAAGCTATACGCATCCTAAGCGATAGCAGAGCAGCTCTTTTGAGCTTAAATAAGCAGAAGCTTTTCTCGGGGGTGGTTCACCAATACCATCGCATCCTCAAGCTCGCTTTTAATACTAATACCCTCGAGCTGATATGGATCAAAGGGCATTCAGGAGTACATGACAACGAACAGGCAGATTCTTTTGCGAGGCAAGGAGTGGCTCAGATATGTTGCCCCTGAGCCATCGGTTCCTATTGATCCATCGATGATGTTCTCCATGATAAGGCAAATAACCCACCGCCGTCACAAGGACAGGTGGGCTTGTACAACAAGCTGCCGACAGGCAAAAAGGTTTATAAGGTCCCTCATGAGCAAAATCGAAAAATTTGTCATATGCTTGCCGAGGCATTGCATACTAAGAAAGCATGTGCACAGGATGGGTCTGCCAGACGTCCCCATCTGTCGCGACTGTCAACAGGAGGACGAGACTGCGGAGCACATTCTGTGCACCTGCCCAGCACTCGCTTGACTTCGAGGATCCATGCTAAGGAATTTCTGGCCTGAGAAGGCCGGAATTCAAGACACCCCCTGGTCCGACATCCTTAAAATTATCTGTAAGGTCGGGTGGTTGAGTATTGAAGGACCAACTTAGGGCAAGGAAGGCAGCACAATGGGCCCACTTGGAGGCCAAGCAGGCCGTGTGGCAGGTGTCACCCTTCCCAATTAAATCAATCAATCAACCGTCCGTATATGCAAAACTACTACTATGTTTGACAAAATAATTGAAAGCAGAACAACTTACCTAATTGGCGCAAACATAAAACGATTGCCACTACGTCGTTACAACTTTGCTGTTCGATGGGTACTAAACCGGTGCATGCATCGACATACGTACAGCAGAACTTGTAAACGGCGTTTAAATGAAGTATGAGTTTACTTTTATCACCATGATACGTTTGTCCTCGGTCACCCCTACGTTAAAAGATGGTACAAAAGCTGAATATCCATGTCCAGAAATGCTCAAATACTATAATATACATAGTGGAGTAGATCTGTCGGATCAAATTGTTTCCCCATTTGACCACGACCGCAAATCTCGAAAATGGTGGAAAAAGTCTTTTTCAAATTGTTATTAACAGCTGTAGCAAATGCTTGGATTGTGTATCAAGAGGTTGCAAAAAAACTACAATTCATAGCATTTTTGGTTCCTTTTGCGGAGCATTTAATCGAATACGGTCAGCAACGTTCTATTTACAAAAGAAGAATTGTCACAGAATCAAAAGAAGATCAAATGTATCAAAGAAAATGAATAATGTTGGCGATCACTTACTCACAGAAGGTGCAACAAGAAAACCATGCTGGAGATACGCGGAATTTGGTACAGAGAGAAGAACAAAAATGTTTGTTTAGGCTGTAAACATTTGTTGTATAAAGATTGTTTTACTATTTTCCATAATTAATTTAGTCCTAAATACAAAAATAATAATAAAACATTGATGATCGCATTATTATTGGGACATTTTAGTTCATATTAAAGCCTACTGGAACAACGGTTTCTCACCTAATTTTTGCTAAGCAAAAAAACAAAAACAATGAATAACCAATGAAATCGTATTGTATACATCCTTCTTCTATAGTCTGACAAAAAAAGTCAAAACTATTAAAAAAAATCAGGCTTGAAAGAATTAAAGCATCATGGAGTTTTTATTTTCTAATCTCCGTGTTCTCGTGTACTAGTCTTCCAGATGGTATTGTTAATGTTCTGCTGGATGTTGGGGGAACCTCTTTAATTATGGTGGTAGGTAAAGGCTGTTCCCAGAGGGACGTGCTGTCACCGCTACTATGGAACATAGTAGTGGACAGCCTTCTCCAACGCTTTAACGAGGCAGGATTCTAAACGATAGGTTACGCGGACGATATAGCTATCTTATTAGTGGGCAAATTTGAACAGGTTCTGTGTAATTTGATGCAAGCAGCACTAAGGATCTCCGAGCTATGGTGCTCCGAGAACTCTCTAACTATCAACACCAATAAAACGAGGCTGGTGCTGTTTACCAATAAGAGGAAGCTGGTGGTAACTAGATTGTCAATGCTCTTCCAAACTTCTCTGCTCCTATCAGAAGAGGTCAAGTACCTGGGCGTCATACTCGACAAGAAGCTGAATTGGGTCAAACACTTACAAGCAAAAACTACCAAAGCCATCCTGTTCTGCTGGATGTTGGGGGAACCTCTGTAATGAAGGCGGTAGGTAAAGGCTGTTCTGGTGGATGGTGGTATGACGATGAATTCAGGTAGCGATTGGTGTGTATGCCAGCTTTTGTCATCTCCAAGCTTCTTCACGAGGACGTCTAGGAATTGTATTTCTTGCTTTCCTCTACTTTCATAGTGCTTTAAAAAGTTGCCTAATTGTTCCCTTCCATGCGTCCATATTACAAAGTGTCATCTATGCAACGAAGTCTCGGCTTCAAGTATAAAGTTGTAATTTTTCTTTATACGAAATACATCAGTTCTAGTGTAATTTAGAAAAGTCAAAAATTGAATACCATTAAAACTTACAAGAACATAAAATACCTAGCGTGTAATGCAAATCCAATATTGTAGTATAGAGCTTTTAAATGAAAGTTAAAATTTTCAATATAATTAGAAAACGTCTAAATGAAAAGGATAATAAATGGCAACACGGAATACAGAAGGCTTCGTTAATGCCTCGCGTGACCAGCATAAACACCGTCATTCAGGGCTCTACTGATGCGTGGTGACTTTAATGCCCTTTAACATCCAATGTATTAGAAATTATAACTGTAGCCACGCTAGGTGCACTTCCTTGAATCGACTGTATTAAAAAATTATAATTAATATCCATACTGTGTCGAGCCTGAAGCACGCTGAACATAAAGGTCTTACAGTTCCGTATATTTATAATGTAAAATTCTATCTTACGTAATGATTATCAATAAATACTTCTGTAAAAATTTACAACATCAATTTGAAAAACACATATTCCACTCTATACTTCTCACAAAAATAAAATCTTTATTAATTCGATAAGTTTCAAAATTTATATCTTTATTCAACAGGTTCCTGTTAAATAGAACAGCTTTATTATACCCCCTGTAGGTATTTGGCTATTTCTTCTACATTATATGCGATTTTTTGTTTTAAAGTCAATTTAATAAAAGCTATAAATTTAAATCATACGTGTGGAGCTATACTAAATAAACTACGCAATCAGATACTAAATCGGTAGTAAATTAACATTAGTGAAATATTATGACTCTAAACTTTTTTAAAAACCTAATTTGATAATTTCAATAACTCAAGAATGCACATAAAAATGTACTCATGTGGATTTACTTTTAAAGTATGTATATATGTATATATATATATATATATTTATATATATATATATATATATATATAATGCAGTGGTTACCAGTATGGGTCATGTCCCTACTTTTTTCTTCTGAAATAGAAATAAAACTCCAGCAATTTGTACCTAAATAAAACTTCGTTACAAATTTCTTGAAATTCGATATGTTCTAGTTTGGTATTTACAAAAATTGCTTCTCCGAGTTGATTTACCACGACTAGTTCTGCTCCCTACCTTCTACGATATACTCACCGCAGCTACTCATTCTCTCAACACCTTTCTAATAAAAGAAATTAAAAAAAATAAAATATTTCCAAAAAACATACACCCTGTTATTCATATGACTCAAATAATTATCCGCTTAATCTCAATATTTACAAATCATTTCACGATAAAACATTTCACAGTTTGGTTTGTTATTGAAACATTAATCTAAAATTCTCGTGAGCTTTTATGTTGCTCTATATAACAAAATTTCATTCGAAGCAGATGAGCCTCTCCTAAACCCTAAATTTACGTTCTCCAGATCTATGTTGAGCTCATTATAAACCTTTAATTTTGTATGCCTAAATATTGCACCAACAAGTTATGCTAAAGACCCGTTTACTCCTTACACCATAAAAAATTGTATTCAAGTATTTACCCTCAGATTTAAATTATTGTTTTTTTTTACATGTCAAACAAATTACTTTTCAGTTTCCAAAAATTTTACCAAATAACTCAAAATACACAACGTTTTTTATAACACCATATCATCACAACAGTTCAACAACAAAAAAAACGTTATCTGAAATGTTCTTCTCAATCACCACCTCGGTAGTTGATCTTCGCCAGACCCACGTTCCTGAACTACACCATCTTGCTGCTTTCCAACTTTGACTGCATTTCTCTTAACTCGTTCATCCAGTTTTCCACCAATTTGTGGACGTCTTCCACACGACTGCCCGTACAAAATCCAAACTTTGCTTCCTCCTCCAACTAACTCATTCATCCAGTTCTCCACCAATTCGCTTACTTACTTGCCATCCTGCTTCAATGGTTTTTATTATTTCTAATTATGTTCGGCCCGTTTAAATTACTTGCACCAACTCGTGCATTTCAAACACTTGTAATTATTCGGAATGCACTATTACACAATTTTCAGGTCTTTTTTATACTACCAAAAGTAAGTGATGCGATTCCGAAAATAAGAGAAAATAAGAGATCAATCGCCCCTCTGGCAATCTTTATATAGCCTCAACAACCCCCCTTTTGTGTCACGTATTTTCGCTGCATTCTCTGAACTCCGGCAACTGCCACTTAATTCCACAAAATTCTAGATGTACACAACACATAATAAACTTTGAAAACCAAGAATTTTACCACTCCAACGACATTATGCTTTGAAAACACGCTAAAACTAACGAACCGTCCAATTTTTCTGTTAACTGTCTCACTTTCCTATCGCCTCTCACTAATCCTAAACACGCCTTTTAATGTCCGGGACTATATTTTTATTCCACTCATACGTTTATAATCACCTTTCCTGTCTTTGTCTTATGGTCCCACTATTGCTCTGTCGTCTACGTTTAAAACTCCATTCTTCTATATGTGCGCCTTGAAAAATTGATACCGTGTGACGTAAAACCTGTTGCATCTGCGCCCCTATCTTAGCCTCTACAAATATTTGTTTACCACGCTCTTGAAACTGTTTACTACTCAAACATCTGCTATATTTTCCATCTGCCTCTTTATTACATTCTAACGATTCTCTGTCCCTTACATTTTTATCGATCTGTTTATGAAATACCCGTCGGTTGAAGCTAACCTTGTGTCTTTCCATTAAAATGTTTTGTTAACGTCTTCGAGCCTTCACAAGAAATGCTTATCTCCCCAAGCTTTTATTCCGTGAAACCTTGACTTGTTTAGCTGTCTTACACATTGTAACGTTCTACAAACTGCTCAGTTTACTATCTTAAATGAATGTCAGTTGCTTAACTTATTGACTTTTACCCTTCTGAGCTTAAATACTGCTAATTTTTGCACATAATTTTCATTCTTGCATCAACTTTATGTATACAAATTATTGATTTTAACTTAAAATATACCCTTTTATCCCCATTTAATTAATTCGAGGCACAATACAAAAATTATTGTTTTGAGCTTATACTATAACATGTCCGTTTTTATTCCAATTTTATTTAATTGAAGCGTAATAAATAAATTATTGTTTTCTATGTACAGGGTGTTTACACGAATACACATTTGACCTATTTACACATATTTAGTCTAACCCGTCACCGTATATATATATTACTATGTAGTTTTCGCCCTACGTTGTTGCGTCATTAAAAATTTGATATGATAACGCCGTACTCGGTGTAATAAACGTTCTACTTAACGCCACCGCTCTGTGTTTCTCACTTTATTAATCTCTTAATTTTATTTTAATGCCACGGCTAGCTTCTTTTAATCTACACAGAGCGCACAACGTTACGATAATCAATCTTCTTTTACCTCTTTTATGATTACCTGTGTGAATTGATAAAATGAAGTCAATCAACATTCATATAATAAAAGGAAATAATATTTACAATTTTAGAAATTTTTTAAATACACCCTTCAATCAATTAATATCATATGGATTATTTATCCCAAAACTTATATACTTTTAATTCAATATAAAGTCACCAAAAACTATACCTTTACAAAAAAAATTGGAAAGTTCGAGACGTCTTTATGATTTATTACGTAAGTTTAAACGTATGCAATGTTTCTTGTTGACTTTTTACAAGTTTTGGATAATTTGAATAAATTCAGTATTCAAATTTTAATTGAAAAAATTCTTTAAAATTAAGTAGATCTGACCTGTGATCTCCTGATATGTTGTTTTGTGTTGTGGATCAACACCCCCTTGTTGTCTTCATTTGAATACCAATGCTCTGCTTTGTCGAACCAATTTTTCAGTTCGGTTACCCCTTGTTTTACAAAAATCGCCTCGCTGCTTTATTTGATATTTCTCGGTATATGCTTTGAATCTCTTCCCATAAATACTTCTTGAATTCGTGGGTTACTTGGTATTATGAATTATCCCAGAATTAAAATTAAAATTGTTTTCGACGCAGATTAGAATTGTTTTATAAGTGAACCAGAAATAGTCCAAAAGCCTATTAGAATTGTACCAGAATTTGACTGGAAGCCGATTAGAAGCTCTATATGATTATAAATATTTAATTTAAATTAACTACCCAATTTCTACTTACGTTGGTTTGAAACCCTAAAATAAACCTAACTACCTAAACTAATTTAAAATGCGAAGGTCTACTTATAATTTCTTGGAATCAGCGAAAATCGAACCCCACTACAAAATACTTTATGCATTACAATATTTCACTTGCACTAATTTTTATTAATCACAGTTATTTGTTCTCAGAATAACAGGAATAAATACTTTTAAAGTTACTCTAGTCGTATATATAAAACCTTTCGTTCCGATTATAAATCATACTTTCAGAAAATTTGCTATATTATCCAAGTATGAAACTTGTTACCAGTTACGTAATCCAAACCAATAGCAAACGTTTCAGCTTATAGCAAAACATCCCACTCACCGAGCGCTCTCATCAATGTGAAATCGATTTTGTTTGCTATACGTAAATTCCAATCATTTTAATTATTAATCACTCCTAATGTTTCCTTCATAAATAGAAAATTAGTTTTAATATCTTTGACTATTATGTACAAATTAGTTCTTTTTGAATAGAATAACCAGCAAGTACGTGACCATTTTTTTGTAGCACTTTTTATTGAGAATTAATACAAATTTTCAGCGAAATAAACCACTCGTTCTTATTAAAAATTTTGTTTTGATAATTTATCAATTTAGCTAAAATAGAACGTAGTTTTATGCCATTATGAATGATGCAATCTTCAGAACTGTGTCGTGCGAATACCTTTGTCGGATCAAGTCTTTAAGTCTGCCAATTGTTGTTGTTGAAAATTCTGGCACCGTTTCGTCAAATGGACTAATAACTTCGCTGAAAACTCAAAGGGTGGGTGGTTCTTTCTCAACACTGGCACACCCCGCTACGTGAACAACCGAAGAATACCACGCAACCGCTGTATTCTTTTTCAGGACGTTATCGTAATCCTCTCCGAAGAATTCGTCACTAATCGGTTTAATATTGCGTCAAAAGCCTTCCCAGAGAGCACCATCCAAGCATCCCATCATCACACTTTCTGTCCTTCCAGGTAGGATAACGATGTCCGTCAAACAAACTCTCACAGATAAGTCGTCTGCTTCGCAAAACGGCACTTCCTCGTTCCCTACTTTCTAGATATTTTCATAACTGCATGGAATCCATATTTCTTTAAGATATCTTTAAGATATCCATCTTCGGTAATGTTTGCTATTACTACCTGATGGTCAAAAATTTTGCTCCTAACTGCGATTTTTACATCTAGCATTCCGTGTGTTTGATTATCTTCACCTGCCAGAGTTCGAAGACGTACCATCGCGGGTAACACTCTACTACTGTCGCAATTGTCCTGGTGGCTCCGTAACAACGAAGAACTTCACTGTCTTGTCGTCTTGCCCCTGCTCATCTACGGAGCATCTTACTTTGCCCACACTACGCTTAGAAGTTTACTGTACCGCTTCAAATTTCAAAGCATAAGCTAGCCGCATTATCTAGAGTCCTTGGTTGAGCCAGCAGTAGTGCTTGCTGTATCTCTCCGTCGCGTATCCCATACGGCACCATCATTTCGTCGATGCTTCGTTTCTTTCTTTTTCCACCGTCATACAATTTCTTCTTATAGTTTCCACAACCGGTCTAATTTTGAAGTATGGATCGTCGTTTTGATTCACTATTACACTTTTTTATAATAATGTAACTACTCTACCTTATAGGCGGCAGAGCCTCTATAAATTATGAGGGGTTCCTGTCTAAGGATTAAGCCCAGGGTAAAGTGTATGGAAAACGGCTTTGAGTATAATGGGACCCTCTAAAAAGATCTTCCAGCCAGCTAAGCTTCTTCAGCTTAGGGCAGAGCTATGAGCTAGGGTCGTAGGATGGTATACGATAATAAAAGAATTTTTAATGGACGCCACCGTATCTTAATAATAGCTATAATAGGTAACAATCCGAAGATAAGATACGGAAATCTTCGAAGAGAAAAAAAATCTCCTTAACAAGCAAAACCTAGAAATATAATACTTACTTGTGACTCTGCAAACTGAACTAGAACGACGATCTCGTACTGTCTGAAAATATAACCACTTCATTTTAGAGCTAGGGCTACATTAGAGCCTAGTCACTTTATCACCAAAAAAAATTAATTCCAAAAAGATTATTCCTCAAAAAAAAATATCTTACCAATACAATATCAATAACCTTTCTTTCTACACTACGAAAATTTTATGAATTTGGTTGCTTGCTTTTATAGAAAAATTATTGTTAACTTCAATAAAAGAAAGCTTTAAAACAACTTAGTCCATTTTCTATTGATTTAAAGAAATATATATATATATATATATATTATAAGTAGTTTTTTACACAAGGTAAGTTGATAAATACTAACGTATTGCAATTAATAAGATGAAATAATAATTTAGACTTTATAAGTGTAAAGCCCAAAATGATCATTTCAAATCGAGCTAGTAATTGAAAGTAGGAAAATATAAGGCCTTGGACAGGATTTGAACCTGCATCTCAGTTTTGCCCGAACTGTGCGTTTACCAATTACGCTACCGAGGCCGATGGCTATAATTGGGAAATTTACAAATCTAAATCGTGTACAGTACCATATACGTAATTGAAAGTTAGGTTTATATATGGTACTGTACACGATTTGTAAATTCAATTATAACCATCGGCCTCGGTAGTAATGTAAACGCACAGTTCCGGCAAAACTGAGATGCAGGTTCAAATCTTGTCCAAGGCCTTATATTTCCTTCTTTCAATTACTAGCTCGATTTGAAATGATCATTTGGGCTTACTATAAAGTCTAAATTATTATTTATTATTATATATATATATATATATATATATACATCATTTGTACAATCCTACATATATTAATACTTTTTATCTATCTATATTTTAAAATATCTAAGAGTTGTCTCATATTAATTTCATGAATTTTGCAAGTGCTAGTTTATTAGAGTTCTTTAGGAAAATTATTGTGTTTTTAAAAATGTTCTACAACTTGAACTTGATACCGAAAAAGGATCCTGTTTTGGTTTACATATTATTAATTAAATGTATTGACTTTTCATAAACTGCAGAACTTACATTTTTAATTAATTAATTTCTTGATCCAAAGGTCAAATATCTTTATGGTCTGAACTAATCTGTATTTTAATTGTGCTGTCAAAAAAAACTAGCTTTTATAATGTGACAAACAAACACGAATATGTCACCTGCGTAGTTACAAGCACATTTTAGTATAACCTTTTAAATTCAAATAAAGTTATCTTACAGAAATTTCTTTGCGTTCTTACGAACATTTATACGATATCTAACTATTAAATTTTGAACAAAAAAATTACGTATGTCCATTTAAATCGTTATATAAAATTTACAAAAAGTTATTACATCTCCAGTAATGGTTCGGTGAAACGAAAATTGAACTAGAAATAGGAGAGCACTCACCCCAAATAATCCTCTAGACATCATCGTTCGTTAATATTTGTGTGCAGTTACAACAACAGGTGCGCGAGCTTCGCACGTGTTTGACATTACAGCTTGACTTTCATTCAAAACAAAATTAACGGGAAATTCCACAATACTTCATAGGATTGCAACATTCGACAATTTGAACTTTCAATACTGCATAACAAAAAAGACTAGTGTTTCAGTGTTCCATAACAATTAGACTGTGCTAATTCCATAATTAAAAATACTTTATCTACTACGTATCTACATAAAACTTGCGCTAAAAAGATTCGAGGACATGATTTAAATGCAAAGTTGAAAACTATTCACCTACCGTGATGATGTTTATTCTAAAGCCACAATAGGTCGATTAAACCATGGATCGGTACAACGGTATTCTTTGTGACCATGCCACCTGCCTTTGGGACTGCATGTTTTCTAAGAAACCTGCTGGCCATCTCGCCACAAACTTGTTTATGCGATCACATCCGTACCTTTAATGGCGAACTTTAACACCAAAGCAATTTAACTCAAGCACGCGCAGGACTGAATTATTGCATCAACACATACACAGATAAAAAGGAAACCTAGATTCTACTTCAAGTCCATAAACATAGATGGAGGTCTAAGTAACAAATAGATATTATATTATTGAAATAGGAATTTGGTGTTTTCTATACAGTAAAAGGATCTTTGTTAAATAAATAATTATAACAAAAGCGTATATTGATGAAGGATGTTATCGTATTCGTTACATCACATTGTTAACAAAATGAATGTATCTTCATATCTGTCGGTGCCTCGTTAGAAGCATTGTTTCCGCAATGTCATCATACCTATATTTTTGACTTCAGTAGTCAACACATACTGGCATTTCCACTATTCCCATCAAGATATGAGTAGCCCAAAAATCTTTCATTTCATCTGATGTAACACAGATTGATTTTCCTGTTCGTTGAACTGAGTATAAGTTAGTATTACCAACAGTCATCTGAATCAAATCTTCAGAAAAAAACATTAGAAAATACTCTAGCGGTGTTTTTGCTTTATCAGAAGTGGTGAAAGTATTATTATGTATCTGTACAGGAAAAGCAAATGTTTTTTTGACCACTTACAATCAAGCTTTCGCCTCTTTACCTTAGTCTTTTTTCTTGACGTAAGCGATTTTCTTCAACTGATGTATTCTTTCTACGGGACTACATACATTTACTTCTATCCCATTCTTTTTTGAATGAGATCTAGTTTTCAAAGGTGTGCAAGACAATGAAGATTTTGGTGTGGAAAAATTACTTTCTTTTGTTGGTGCTTTAGAAATAATTAAAATGGATTCACCTTCTTTTGATCCATCTTCAGTATATGATAATTGCTGCATTATTTCTTCCATTTCAGAAGATATAATATCTGAAATGGATTGTGCTTGAAAAGTATCACTATCTAACTCCATCATTGATTGGAATTGCTCTATAGGAACTTCTTCATTTTTACTTTCGTCGCTTTAATCGGAACATGGAGGTGGTAGAAGAGCCATAATCTTGTCTATGCGTGTAAATGCCATATTGATGTAATTTCTTCTGAATAAAAAATGTAGTCGATGACCTCAACGAAACTGAAAAGGAAATATTTGTATGATTTGAACAAACCACTGCTAATTTATGGAAGCTTAATGACAATGTATCCAATAGGATATACACGTATAAACTTGTATTGATGAGAAACTGGCAATGTGCACCATAAGATACACAACAAAATATTCCTCGTTTATAAAAAAGTTGGCATTGTAGATTATAGGATACAGTTGAGATAAATAAGCTGCCCTGATAAAAAAAAACTTACAAATACTATCGAAGTTGTACTTTGTAGTATAGATTCAATATATCAACTGAATTACCAGTTTTTTGGACAAAAAACATGTTACTTTATACAAAAATTGTAATAACTTACCTAGTGGTCACACTACTTGTTTCAGTCAGCTGACAAGTTTCTGCCATTGAGTTAATATTTGTGCATGAAACACTAGATGGCAGGAAAGGTGCGTGCCAAATGTTAGTTAAAAACTGTTAACAGAAACTGTCTTAAATATAACACAGCCACAATCTTCTCTCTCACCACCATCACATGCTATTATAATACACCTGCAACAACACCAGATGATATGAAGGAGGGCATCAGAAAAGCTTTTGGAAACATAAGTCCAGAAATGTTGGAAAATGTAGCTGAAGGTTTTAAAAAGAGGATACGTTTGTGTTGAGAGTTAAACGGTGATCATTTTGAACACTTATTATAAACCATTATTGTTTGTTGTATCTCTTTTCACCATTCGTTTATCTTCATCCTTATTTGTTTAAACTACTACTTATTATTTACAAAATTGTCAATCTTATCTTTTCGCCTTTAATGTTCCATAGGTGACTAAACTATGGCATTTTTAATATCTAATAAATTTGTAAAAATCAATTTGCATTGTGCGTTTTCAATGGAAACGTGAAGAGTTAGCTATAGATAAGTATAATAGTATTCGATACAGAAGTAAATTTTACATCTGCCATTGGCATAAAATACAGGGTGTTCTATTTAAATTAAACAAGTTGTTACCGTTGAAAGCTTGCGATTATATACCAAAGAATTTTCGTGCACGCTGTATACATCAGTTAATGTTTCACAAATGTTTCACGTAGCCGGAAGAAAAGTAAACACCAGGCTAACTACCAACCGCGGAGAGTGGGGGATTTGCCTGCATACCAAGAAAACAAAAGAATAAAGTACATCGCCCACGATTATCTATTAAAACATAAAAATAAATAAAGAATTCTGTACAAATAGGCAAAAGGAAAATAAATTAAGTGTTACTATTTTACAGTCAACAATTATATTCTACGGACTATTTAGAAATTTAGCTACGAAGTGCGCATCTCGTATTTACACAAAATAAAATTAATCAGTATCAACTATAAACTGTGAGAGCTTTTGTCAAGTGTTTTTATTTTTACCTAATGATTTTTGTAACGCCACTAATTAATAAGGCAAATAAACATGTGCGTTCTTTTGACACGCATCTTTAACAATAGTACCTCGCACCTGTAGAGCGATAATATCGAATCGCAGCAACAAATGGTAGTTCTACCATGTGACGTTTCTTGCCACGTTACACCGACCGTTGATACGGAAATGCCATTGCTGCACACAAAAGAAAACAAGTTGCATACCTATAGGTGTCCTGGTACTTAGCTCGCAAGCCGTCGGGGTTGAATCAGCATAGAAACGCCATGGTCGTCAGCATACATTTACTCTGCTACCATAATTGTAGCAGCAGTCTACGGACAAAAGTGGTTGTTTTACATAAAGAAAAAAGTTGTTTTACATAAAAAAGAACCCGTTTGTCCTCCAGCTATAAAAAGCGAATGCGCGCAAGACACCTCTTAGTTGCTGAACAGAAAGACATGGATCGCTTTTTGAAATACAGTGACGAATAAAATGTAGGAAACCCTTCGACGCACAAGCTGCAGAATCAAACTCAACAATAGTTCAAACAACACCAATTCGAACTGCCAATTTCTAGCGTAGCGAAATGCGGTAAAACCGGAAAACTTGGGTTTGTATAGGATAGTGCGCGACCTTATTTCAACAAGTCGTTACGTTGGAACATTAGAGAAAACCAATATACGGCGATCGTAAGGTATACCAAGATAGCGGGTACCTAAAAACGGGATATAACTATTTACTTATAGCATAAACTTGTGGTTTCGAAATAAACGGATTTAAAATGAAAATTTGTAGAAAGCGTATTTATTATTGTAAACAGGATGTTATTGGAGAATTTAGGAAATTACGGGGTGCCTAACACAAGGCCTAGACTATTTAATTTATAGAATAAATTTTCGTTTTAAAAGCAAAAAGGGGTTTGAGTTGAGGAGTTTATTCGGGAGCGTGTTAATTATTAATTATGTTGAAGGATTTAACAGATTTATGGTAAAACAGGCTTATAAAGTAACAAGTTAACTATATAGGGGGTTGTTGAAGAATTTAAGGATTGGAACGGAGTTAATTCGAACGAGTAATGAATGAACAATGGAAAAAATAGGATAATTAATTTTTGTGGAAAATAAACCTAACAAATCCCCCAGCAAAATTAACAGATCGGGGTAGGAAAGCAAAAGTACTGAAGTGGGCAGGACCAAAAAAACAAAGAGAAAAAGAAAAAAAAGGAACACCCCAAAATAAAAAAAAGAAGAACTCTCGTCCGGCTCGAAGGACCTATAATGGAAGAGGTAAGAAAAAAAGAAGGAAAGAAGGGAAACAAGCAACGAAGACTAAAATGGAACGACATGGGCACTGAATAAAAAGTCGTCGGAGGACGGATATTTCTAGTAAAGAAACCGGAAGGTTATCAACCTCAAGAGAAGAAAAGGAACGAGGAAGAAAACCAACAGTGTACGCCAAAACAGGACCCAAAGGTCAAGGCTTAAGTAAACAAAGGAACAACAAGGGAGAACGAGAGGAAGAGAGGAGGAACGCTGGTAAAAGGAAACGGTGTACTGCAACCTGTGGTAGCTAAAACCGAAGAACCGAAGAAAAGAAAGGCTAACTAGTCCTAAAGTCGACTAAGTCGTGGTTTCCGAAGAACGAAAAACGGACTAGAAAGCACCTACCACAGGAGTGGATGGACGAAACACAATCGGAAAGAGGACCGACAGCAAAGAAGACCAGCAACAGGATAGGGAAAGGAAAGTGGAACGAAAGGAACGAGAAAAAAAGGAAAAGACCAAAAAGAATAACACCAACACCAAGTATAAAACTCAAAAAATACTAAAATCGTACAAAAGAAAATAAAACAGAATTCCAGTGTAGTTTTGTATGAGTAGGTGTAAGCGTGTGCGTGCGTGTGTGTGTGTGTGTGTGGATGTGTAAGAAGTTTGTGGGTAAGTGTTATGCGTGTATAACGTGTGCGTGTGTGTATGTGTTGGACCGCTGTAGTCGCCTCTTACGACAGACAGGTCGTACCATGGGGCTATTCTATTCCCGGACCCACAAGGATGAAAGGAAAAGCCCGAAAACGAAAGAAAACCTCGCCAAACAAAGAAGTGAAACAAAATCGTAAAGTCCAAAAATCAAAACTTAAGGAGCGCAAAGTCGGCATAAGAATCTGGGGCACGAGGACTAGATATTGGACTCGAGGCGTTTACGCCGCCAGAAGAAGAACGAAACGAGATCAAGGACATTAAGATTTCGTCGACCAACATCTTCAGGTTTTGAATCAGTATAGACAAAGTTCTGCTTATTATGGGCAGTTTTCCGCAAGACAGGAACAGCAGGGGATGTAGCAGTTGTAGCACGCGATATAGGAGGTGACAAAGGTAGTTTAAAAACTCCAAACGAGTTAAGGAAGAAAATCGTTTGTTGTTAGGGATCGGAGGTAAGAAAGTCACCGGTAGAAAAGGAAACATTATGGGTTGTCAGAATATCCACGGTAGAAAGAGGAAAAGTATTGGCAGTACGAGAATCAACCTTACAAAGAGAAACACAAGCGGAACCCACTTCAGTTACGTTAACTAGAGGGACAGAAGTAGATAAAATTTCAACGACGTTAGATAAAGGACTAGAAGTATCACAGTTAGGACAGAAAACAGCACTGGCTGTAGGAATATTAACCTTAGGAAAAGGAGCAAAATTCGCTAACACTTCAGTAACATTACATAAAGGAACAGAATCAGGTAGAACTTCATCAACCTTACAAAAACAAACAGCATCTGGAAGAACTTCAACAACAGTAGATAAAGGAATATCAGCTAGAAGTTCATTAACCTTAGCTAAAAGAACAGAAGCAAGTAGAAGTTTGTCAGCATGCGATACAGAAACACAATCAGAAAGATTTTTGTCAACATCAGAAAACTGAGTAAGAGCAGGTAACGTTTCATCAACGTCCGAAAAAGGAGTAGAATCAAGTAAGACTTCATTACTGTTAGACAACGGAGTAGGAACAGACAAAACTTCACCCACAATAGGAACTGATTACTTAACAATAGTAGGTAACGAAACAGGATCAGGTAAAACTTGGACAACGGCAGCAACAGGCATCACCGCTACGGGTTCACTAACTTCAACAGGGCCTTCGCAGACTGAAGAAGTTATCGTCATTTTAACGACATGTGTGCTTGCAGACACGACAGGAATTTCTTGAGTAGAACAATTTAAGAAAGCGGGAACAAACTCTTGAGAAGCTATCTGCAAGTCACTAATTCGAAGCATGGATTGTAATGGTGGTAGAGACACAGTCTGTGATGGAAGTGAAAACGTAGGATCCATTTGCTCATCTTTGGATTCGCGACAGAAAAAATTTGTTTCTTGTTAGTAGAGGGTCGGTATGTAGGGGCGTGATAGCCGTAAAAATTAATATTACAGTTCAAAGGTTCGTATGGCTGAAAAGGGTACGAGGTGATGGTAGTAGGGCGAGTAGAAGTAGGTGTAGAAAGGGATGTAGAACTAGAGACAGAAGAAATTTTGTTCGAAGCTATATTTGCCGAAAAAGAGTAGGTTTTGACCGTAGTAGCAGAATGATCTGGATGAGGTGCGGAAGAGGACGTAGAATTATAAGCAGAAGAAGTTTGGCTCCTAGAGCTGAGAACAGAATTGGAAGTATGATTCAAAGACCTATTAGTAGTAGGATGACAGTTTGGACAGTTGCGGCGAGAAACTCCCTCACCTGACGAGTGGAAGCAAAACTAGGAAGAAGAACAGTAAAACGCACGAAAGAAGTATCGGATCTACTCGTAGGGGCAGGAGAAATCATAACAACTCAGTCTTGTGAAGGAAAAGTATTTTCCTCAATAGTAGCGGACTTATACGCAAGCCCTGGTTCGGCATTAACAAGTGGGGTCTGGACTAAGTGATACGATATTATCGATCAGAATCTTTGCCGGATCAAATTTCAGACACTCGTCCTTTAACTCTTGTAAGGAGCTCTATAGAATGGAGCGAGGTTGCGAAGCACAAAAGATAATCTATCATCCTCTTTAAAAGAAACGTACCACTCAAACAGGGCCGTCATACACGTGAAATAGTCAGTGATACTTTCTTATGACTCCTGTTGTCTATTCCTAGCGTAGCGAAGCGCGGTAAAACCTGAAAACCCAGGTTTATATCGGATAGTGCGCGACCTTATTTTAACAAATCGTTACCTTGGACCAATAGAGAAAACCATTATACGGGATCGTAAGATATACTAAGATAGCGAGTACCTAAAAACAGGATATAACTATTTACTTGTAGCATAAACTTGTCGTTTCGAAATAAACGAGTTCATCATGAAAATTTGTAGAAAACGTATTTATTATTGTAAAAAGGATGTTATTGGAGAATTTAGGAGATTTCGGGGTACCTAACACAAGGCCTAGACTACTTAATTTATAGAATAAATTTTCGTTTCAATAGCAAAGAGGGGTTTGATTTGAGTTTATTCGGGAGCGTGTTTATTATTAATTATATTGAAAGATTTGATAGATTTATAGTAAAGCGGGTTTATAAAGTAACAAGTAAACTATATAGGGGGTTGTTGAAGAATTTAAGGATTGAAACGGAGTTTATTTGAACGAGTAATGAATGAACAAGGGAGAAAAATAGGATATTTAATTTATGTGAAAATAAACGTAACAAACTTGATCAAATACTAAACCCCAAGTGAAAAAACCAAAAGTAATGTTGAAAATTTAATTGTTAAAACTGTTGCTACATTTTCACAAAATGCAAAATATTTCAAAAACCGTAAGGTTTAGGCTTCCGAAATCTAATGAAACTACTTTTACTTTGATAGCAGAAACTGAAAATAAAATAATATATAGGGTGTCCATTTAAAAAATACAATTTTGATATGTTTTGTGTCTCTCGGACACCCTGAATATTACGTAAATAATTTGAAAATGTAGCTCCACTTGATCCCTATCCATTTCCACAATGCAAACTTCTTTCAAATCAAGCAATTTAGCCATAATGCTTCGTGGAGTATTACGTGAATAACGCTGCATACTGAATCTAATAAACGTTTCGGTTTAAGTAATTAATAGGGCAGCTGTATAATATATTTCTATACATTGATTCTAATAGGAATTTATTTAGAAATATCATCTGCTCATATCAAAGAGAATCATTTTCACTATGTGATTAAAGTCTCCTTTTTAATTAATTCCTATTAGAAATCAACATGAACTAGAACTCTTTGTAGCTCCTGTGCGCTGCTTTTAATACATCGAGACCTAAGAGCTCACAATAACAAAATTAACTACCATTTGAATATTTCAAAACCTACACATTATCTAATAAAAGACTAGAAAAACGTTAGTCAAACAGAAATACATACATGTTTATTTTGTCCAAAGAGTACCCAAACTTGGCTTGAGAAATCTATAATGTAAAAGCTTTTTGTTGAAGTGTTGATACTTAAGTACTACCATAATTGCACTTACTTCTTAGACATTGATAGCTTAAACACCTATTTACTACTTAATTATCATTCACTTATAAGATCACCTTGATTTACTTGCCATATATGATTCAATAATGAATCAAATTTGGGGTTTAGGATTTCGGAACGACCCTTACACTCTTGTACGCTATCAGGTTTCAAATGCTTAAAATATTAGCTATATTATATTATAGGTGTCAAATATCTGTAAAAATAAAGATGCTCTTCGATAAGATAGAGCCAGTAGTTGAAGTGTGACAGAGACAGATGTTCAAAGAAGCAACCACACACGTAGTCTTGTATAATTAATAAAAGTGCAGGTAGTTTTTGTTATTATTAATGTCTTCTCTACCTTGAATAGAGATTACAAATGGTGCCTCTTTCTTCTTCGTGACTTGCAACAAGAGTTATAAAACTATTAGTTAATCATACATTTATCCATTGCTTGTTATTATAACAATACAGATACGAGTACTAAAGAAGAAAAGTGTTTTGCTTGAAATTTGGGCATACTAG